>OX336374.1:11539391-11849391 GCA_946902895.1 Fragum fragum
GAATGGATCTCTTTCACACAATTGTCTCGGTGACAACTTTAGCTCATCACAAAATGTAGTCATAATACGTAGAGCTCTCGTTTATATCATGTTGTCGTTGTGCATGCAAAATGTCGTAACTACAGCTTTGTCGCTGTGCGTGCAAACTATCGTAACTACAACTTTTTCAAGGCTATAGTTACGATATATTGCACGCCCGTTAAACGAAAGCAGGAATATAAAAAAAGTATCGATTCCGGTCAAACAGTTTTTGACAGTCGGTGCTTTTTACATATCATATGGACTCTCCCTTACATGAACGGTATGTTTTTCGCTGGATTTAGGAATCAACCACCTATCTCTCTCTCTCTCTCTCTCTCTCTCTCTCTCTCTCTCTCTCTCTCTCTCTCTCTCGCTCTCTCTCTGTCCCCTCTCTCTCTTTCTCTCTCTCTCTCTCCCTCCCCCCTCTCTCTCTCTCTCTCTCTCTCTCTCTCTCTCTCTCTCTCTCTCTCTCTCTCTCTCTCTCTCTCTCTCTCTTTCTTTCTTTCTTTCTCCACCGAAATTCGATAAATTTGTAATACAACGCATATTGAACATGATGAAAGCTAGAAAAGGAAGAGGTCAACTTATTTGTGAGTATTTCTATTATAATCATTATTACTTTTTCTTTGTTTCTTAAACATCGTTAAATAATCTTACTTTCAAGGGTCTGATTACAAATGACACCATTTTGCTTGGTTCTGTGCTCAATAATTGAAAATTGTTCTTCTAAATTTGGTTATGCAATTACAAATTTATTTATGAAAACTAATAGATTAAACATAAGCAATTTACGCCTAATGCATTAAAGTACAGACAAAATATACTTTATAATAAATTCTTCTGTAGATACTATTTAAAATTACCCGAAGGAAAGAGCGCGTTTTTGTGAATAATTAATCGCTAATGCTAGATTTGAATTAAGACTAAATGTTTGGAGTATGTAGGAATTAAGCTGTGAAATAAATTTCTCAGCCTGCATCAGTAAGCTATTATTTGATGTTTTGTTTGAATGTGGTTTTACGTAACTTTCAACAATCTTTCAGTTATATAGCGGCGGCTGGAGCACCTAACAATGGATTCCTGGTATTTCTCACACCGGTACCGCCATCACATCCTTTCCTAGCCTCCAGCTGCTATCCCACATAGGTCTACGATTATCGATCCATTGGTGGGAGACAAATAGTCGGAAAGGATGGGTGCCGCCGTCGGGGATCGAACCCGGGACCTCTAGGTTGACAGTCCGACGCGCTACCAACTGCGCTTTGACGGCGGCTAAGCTATTATTTGAAACCGATGGCTTATTCCATTTCTATACAACCCCTTCTTTTTTACGCCCCTCGAGAAAAAAGCCTTTGAAAACATCGTGGAAAATGAAGAAATTGCTAATGTAAAGCAATTTCTTCATTATCCTCGATGTTTTAAATCCAAAAACACAAAAATATTCGAATTCCACCAACTTGAAATTCTCGTCTGCAACTTCTTTCAATTAGGACAAGGCTACAATTTTATTGTGTGGTAACGGGTTAAGAGTGTTTTGTTCACACTTCTATCTTAACCCATTACCACAGGACAACATTTTGAATACGTCCAAATTGACAAATACTGCAGACGACAATATCGAGTTGGTGAAATGAAATGAATGTTGCCTTTAACGGAAGAAATCATTGTAGGCATAGAAAAAATTACTTGTAACAAGCAATTACCCTCTTGCCCACAATGTATTAAAAAAAATGGGGGTTGCGTGGGAATGGATTGAATTAAGTGGTATTCACCATTAGCATCGCCTATATCAATGAATTTGTGAGAGAAAAATATTGTAAATGCAGCTTGAAAAAGCTGCATTTACGACAATTCGATTGTTCAAAGACGAATTAGAGTTTAATGTAATAAAAAGTATAAATCTTAACCCTTGTCATGCTGAATAAAATCCTCGCTTTAATTTGCATACAAAATTCAAAGGCCTAAAACCACTGGAAGCACTTGATAAGGGTAAAACATTATACTGAAAATAAATTTCATAAACTGCTCTTGGTTGAAGGAGAGAAACAGGGGGGTGCAAACTACGATCAGACTGCACATATGTGCAGGCTGATCTTTACTATACCTTCTGTAAAATCTGGAATATTCCGGTTTCAGCATGACTAGGGTTAATTATCTAAATGCTTCAGGAGCAAATTCATTTAGGGTTTTAATTACGGAGTTAAAGTCACCAAAGCAAGAGGAAAGCTTGTCGCAGGTCAACATTTCCTTCCAGTCTGAATGAATGAATTGATTGGTCAACGTCAATATCGGAAATGTCACATAGGCTCATATTCGGAAAAGAATGTAAACAAGCCGTGTCAACCATTATCATTTAATTATAATCTACCGTATTTTTCCTTATAAGATATATTCATTTTAGGCGGACGAAATCGGTGGAAGAAAATGTATCAGCCATGTGCTATAAAAGATGACGTCCTTTTCCCGGTAAAATGACGTCACTCCAAAAATAACGTTATTAGGATTAAAAAAGAAGTTGATTTTAGACAAGTTCTTGAGGTTCTTTTATCTTATATAGCCAAAGTGTGATTACATATAATGGAATACTAAGATGTAACAGTGCATTGGATTCTTGCCGCATAGGAAAAATTAATATTTTCACACGACCTCCGGTCTCGTGAAATATCCAAAATTTCCTTCGCGGCATGAATTCAGTACATAAGAAATATTATGTTATAGTTGTGATACAAAACCTTATTTGATTATAGGCACGTAGGAAAAGTTGACACTTTCGCAAAAACAATGAAAGTCGAGTGAAATATCAAAATTTTCCTACGCGGCGAGAAAATGACGTATCACCTGACGTAGATATGACGTGGGCATATCCGTATCACTTCAGTACTTGACTGTCCAGTGCATTATTGTCTGACTGCAATTAATGTAACTAAAGAGGAAATTTGCTAGGGTATATAAAAAGTATTTATACCAATAAATACATTTAGCAAAATATATACATTCCACATAGAAAAAAAGGACAAGTCAGGAAAAATCCGCATAAGGTAATTTCATTTCGTATATGACCCCATAATCTGAAAACACGTAATCAGAGTGGTAACGGAGGAAAGTAATGCTTGTAGAAATACATTTTTTGTTATTATCCTTTCATCGAATTTATTTCATGAATAGAGGTTAATGGTTAATGGAATATTATGTTACGATAGTAATTCAACATCTTGTTTTCGTTTCTCGCTGCGTAAAAAAATCGGTTGCGTGAAAATGAAAATGTTCCTCCTCAGCTCAAAGCAAATACAAGATGTTGTATCGCTATCGTACTATAATATTCCCATCTATTCCTCACGTATTTCGGCTTTGGTGGCTCGTACTAGAGAGCAAATCAAAGTACTGAAAAGTACTGTAAGCTAGCAAAGCATGGTTGAATTTAGACAATATTTCCCTTGTTGGGTAGAAAACATTGTGGACATTGAAGAAATTGCTTGTTACAAGCAATTTCTTCATTGTCGACAATGTTTTCCGAAGCTGTTTTTTTTTTTTTTTTTTTTTTTTTTTTGAATGCTTAAAAAGCGGAATTGATTGGGGATGGGTTAAATAGCATGATTTTGACAAAGATCTCTACAATTTGAATACAGTTTGCAATATTCCTGAAATACATAAGAACTACTTATAATAGCGTAGGCATTTAACGGATTTAGTGGTAAAGCCTCAAGTGGCAGTTTGCACTAGTTGAACTTTGAGACGACCTCAAAATTTTGTCTGTTAACTTAAGCTATCAAAGCTGACGCTTTGCTAGCTAAAAATCATTGATGGAAAAGGGACACAATTCTTACAAAATTCGGTGTTATTTTTTCTCGTTCATGGTATCAATTGCTCTTTACAAAGTGAGCAAACATTCCAGGTTTCAAGAATATACCAATCATTTCATAACATTGGTTCGATCCCTGGCGGCACTACATATCCTTTCCACATTTGTCTCTCACCAATGGGTGGATAATCGTGAAGCTAGGTGATATAGCAGCTGGAGGCGTTAAACCCCATTCAATATATCAGTTAATCAATCAAGTAATTACTTGATGTACTATTAGATATAGAAAAAATTGAAAGCTATTGGACGTTGACCAAGAACCACTCGTCTTCAAAATTGCCTTTGAAAGGGTTTTCCAAACGTCAGTCTCATTACAATCTACGGTCAAACTAGGATAGTTTTTTACACGTTTTCGAGAAGATCAAATTTCGAATGGTTGATCACATCTGTACAGAATCATCAAAATTGATATCAGTCAAAGGTCAAATGACCAATCGCTGGCCCGATCGACTGACTACCTAGTCACCTCCCATTAACCCCGACAGGAAGTTCCGCTTCGGTTTTAACAGCGTTATTTTGCAAAATAAAGTGCCAGTAATATGGTTGGTTGCCGACCTAAACGCCGTAACTAGAGCTTATTCAAGCTGTAATAAAGACGTTTATATCGCCAAACCAACAATAAAGGTAAACAAAAATGGCAGCCAATGTCGGAGATGAAAGTTTACGTCCAGGCTGAATAAATGATTTGATTGGTCGTTTGGTCCCTTTATTGACAGCCGCGATTGGTTAATTCACACACGACCACAAAACCTCGCTTTTTTATGTCACTCAAGATTTTTTTCACAAAACATTTTGGACAATGAATAATTTCTTGTAAGAAACAATTTATTCAATATCCACAGTGTTTTCTAGCCTTAAAAAAAATCATTATTATGAAATTATCGTCTGCAACATTTTTCACTTTGGACCAGTCTAACATTCTGTCATTTGGTTAAATAACTGACGGATCGCTGGCCCCGCCAATTGACTCCGCAGGCCACGAGCACTGACTCCGACAGGAAGTTCAAGTAAAACATTAAACGGCTGTTGTTGTTGTTTGTTGTTGTTGTTGTTTGCAAAAGTTGTGGCCAGTTACATTTAACAAAAAAGTAAAATTGTTGATATAGGCGACCTGATCGTCGTAACTACAGCTCAAATAAATTGAGCTATGGCGTTTGAGTCGCCGAACCAACAAGGATGCTTCCCACAAATGTCGGAGTCCAAATTCACTTCCGATCTAATTGAATAATTCGATTAGTCGATTGATTCTTTGATTTGACAGTCGCTATCGGTCAGTTATAAGATAAGACGTAACATATAATGAATAGTTTCCAATGTCGCCTCTACTCCTAAAAACGGTAAGAGTATTGACAATGTAATTATAGAGGCTAATAGAGATAGAAGAGGGACACTATTGCAAATGACCAACGTTTGTGTTCATTTGACCGCTGTTAAGGGAACAATAACATTCGTGGTCTTAAACTGGGACGAATAATCAAGATGAATGGTTTCCATTTTCTCTCACTGACCACTCACGTTTCACCGCTCTAGCCACGCTTAATTGATTGAATCGGGTTTAACGCCCCTTTTAAAAGTATTTCAGTCATATCGCGGCGGCTGGAGCACCTAACATTGGATTCCTGGTATTTCTCACACCAGTAATACAACTACACCTTTTCCTAGCCCCCAGCTGCTATCCCACCTAGGTTTACGATTATCCCCCCATTTGTGAGAGACAAATGTCGGAAGGATATGTGCCGCCGCAGGGGATAGAACCCATGACTCTCATGATTGAAGATTACTCCGTGTATCGTCTAGCTGACTCGATGTCTATTGGTGGATAGTTCGAGCTCTGATCACAACTTTTCCTCGTTTTTTAAGATTTCCACCTGGAGAAGAAAATCCTCCACAGATAACTAGGCCCTTGAAAGAATTTTTTGCAGATATTTTTCAAGCCTGTTCAGTTCGTACCTTTATGGCTCAATTAATCACATTTTTTTTCTAGTTTATCAATGAACGTTTATTACACATATTCCCTCTTTAAACGTGTTTCGTAAGCTTTCCTTTGTGCCATCCTGGCAAAATAATCAGTTTGTTATTTCTGGTCAATATCAGGCAGAAGAAAAAAGGAAAATAAAAAACACGTTTCTTTCTTTGCATAAAAATTTAACCCTTTCCCGTGTTAAGAAATGTCAGGCTGGTTGAAAGAGGTTTCAGACGACCATGAAAATTGGTTGCAATTTCAAATGAAACAACCCAATTAGATAGAAAATATTGTGGGAAAAGGAGAAATTGCTTGATACAAGCAATTTCTTCTTTTACCACAATGTTTTCTTAAGTATAAAATGACAGAAAAGTAAAACGGGTTTGTACAGGAAAGGATTAAATCACCCATTCACCAAGCATTGATGGATACCGCTAGGGTGAAGAACTTCTTTTGTAGATGTTCGGTGTCAACTTTGAATCATGATAAATGACGGATCGCGACTGTCAATCAAAGAAACATCTGACCAATCAAATCGTCCATTTAGAACGGAGGTGAATTTTGAACTCCGACATTGGCCGACATTTGTGTGATGCATTTTTGTTGGTTTTGCGACTTAAACGTCGTAACTACAGCTTATTTGCTAAACAATCATTAACTATTTTGTAATACGTTACTGACTATAAGGCCGTTTAACCCATTCCCACTCAATGATGACTTTTGACACCCCTAATGAAAAGCAATATGGTAAACATGTTAAATGAAGAAATAATTTTCAACAAGTATTTCTTCATTTTTTGTAATATTTTCTACTCACAAAGTTGAAAATAAAACAAATCATAAACTTTATTTTGTCGTCTGCGGCTCTTTTCAATTTGGACCACCCTAAAATTCGTCGTCTTGTAATGGGTTTATATCGAAGTGGTACATCCTATCCGAATTAGTAGGTATATGTAGCAAGCGGAGTCAGTCTTCTCTATACTTCATTAAACAACAAACAAAAACATATTTTTGCTGCACCTTGACGAGGCGTTATAGCGTTTATTTTTGAGATGACGATGGCAGCATTAACAACAAGCTTAGAAATGTACACCATTTGATTAAACAAGCTTCTTTGCATTAAACTTTTTTATATTTTCAACCCTTGAAACCCACCTCGCCCAGGAAAAACCAGAGATAAAAAACCCTTTTTTCTGAAGGAAAAAACTCTGGAAACCTGTGTCCATTTGTCTATGGCAGGTTCGGAATGTTGGACCACATTCAGAATAACATTCTTACAGGATGAATTTCTTAGCATCAGCCGGTAATTCCTACTGGTATACCAATAATAATGATAATTATAATAACCGCAACCAATGTTGAGAAAAAATGATGTGAACAGTTCGCCGTCGTCAGGTAGAATGACCAATACACATATCCCTAAAGACATGTACTTACTCACAATACCTGATTCACGTGCCATCTTTCCGACCCACTGCACTTTATTCACTGTATTGAACTACGTTACGCGAAGACAATTATTTCGCGCTATACTACACGAAACGCGCGAAATGACCAGTCTTCTCTATACTTCATTAAACAACAAACAAAAACATATTTTTGCTGCACCTTGACGAGGCGTTATAGAACTGACCAAAGAACGGGCTGGGAGACCAGGCGTGTCATTTAACCAAAACGTTTTCAAATTATTACTACCACCACTATTATGGTTATTATTATCATTACTACCGCTATAACCGTTACTACAATTATATCATTAACTGCTATTGTTACTTTACCCTTTCGAGATAGGCACCACTCTTAAAAAAAATGCCTTACTCAAAAAATAACCTTCATCCTGAAGTATCAATTTGCAAAAAAAAGATTACTTCCAGCATTTAACCGATAAACTATAACCCCAATTGACGAGATACCCCCAGTCTACTCTCTAACGAATCAACAACATAACCATCCTTGCTACTCTCGCTTCTCCAGCGGCCATGACGCTTCCAGCATCTATCAAGAACGCCCGAGTTTGCAGCTAAAGTTGCACCACCCGATCTAAGTGAGTGTAAGCCGAAATTAGAATTAGGAGAAAGTTCCCTTATCCGCTTTAGAATTGTCTCCCTTGCCCGTGTATAGCTCAATGGTTTATCTTTAGCAATTAACCTACAAATAAGCTTAGATCTATAACATGGCCTAAAAAGATACATGTTCATATCTGTGGTTTGGCCTGAAATCTCTAGATAACGAGATAGAATTCGGTAAGGGCAAGCAGCCGTACTACCCCTAGCAATCACTATTTCGTCACCCTGTCTGTAACGATCAGTCTTGCTTTTGCGTATCTTTAATGAAAAATGCCCACTAAACATGCTAATATCGTTGCAACGCAGATTTTTGATCTCATCATACCTAAGAAAAGCAGAAAATCCTAACAAAATAATACAAAGATCTCGTATAATCAAAACGTCACTAGAATCGCCGTGCTTTTTACACAACTCCACCAATAAGTCTTTATCAACAGGCTCCTTCTTAAAAACTGGTTTTGACAAGTTCCGTTTAGCCGATTCTAAAAGATTCTTCACGTACAAGCTATCCGTCGGATCGGCTAAATTTCTGAGAGAATGTGCCCATTTGATACCGAATATAGTAGATGAAACGACACCATGAGAACATCCCGCGCTCATTAGCTCCGTCATATAAAGAGCCACTAAAACTGGAGATGCTGGAATAGCTGATCCTCCCTTGGAAACAACAAAGCTTTCCCACCTTTTGAAATAACTATAGTATTTACACACTGTACTGTCAGCTCTAGAGTCAACCAAATAACCGGCCATCTTCTCAGCCAAATTCACCACATGATCCCTATTTACACCGGCTCTTCCAATTTCCTCACCAATGCTCTGTTTCAACCCTAGACCTGAGTAATATAAAAACAACCTTAACTAAAGAGTTTTACAGCTATAAGACCAAACGTCAAGGGCCGCCCGTCAAAAACACCGTTCTTGCCCCTACCACGCTTGGTCAACACACCTGACTTGAAAAATATCGACCCTGTAACGATCGCAGCCTCTTTTTCCATAGGAAAAATCAGAGGCCAAAACGGTGCGGATTTCCACTCTGGAACAACCAGCGTACATTTGCATTTTTCTTTTTGTATTTTTCTTATACATTTTACTATCAGTGCTGGTGGTGGTACCAGCCAAATGTTTTCACCGGACCAGTCAAAATTAAATGCATCAATACCCGATGTGCCAGGACACCAAAATCTAGAGTTAAACCTGGTACATTTTGTGTTATAGTCATGAGCAAACCTGTCAAATGTAAAGGGACCCCATCTCTCGCTTAACTTTGAGTAAACTTCGTCGCATATTGACCAGTCATCGCTATCGAAGGTCCGACTTAATTTATCCGCTTTCTTATTCATTTCCCTAGGCACCCATATTGACTTTAGATCAATTTCATTCTGACTGCATATTTTCTCTAATTCTAAAGCGATCGTCTGCAAGTTACGCTCGCCGCTACCGATATGCATTATACTACATGCATTTTTACTGTCAGACTTTACACATACCTGTTTACCTTTAAGATCATCTTCAAATGAATACATATACCTACGAATAGCCTCTAACTCTCTCCATGTGGAACTCGAACCTGCCTCCGCTGCAGACCAAGTACCAGACATTTGACTATGTTTTAAGCCTTCAATAAAACCGCCATAGCCTGTACTGCTTGCATCAACATAAATGCTCATGCATTCTGAACCACAAAACAAGATGCTCGACTCTCTGAACTTACATTTGTTTAAATTGGAAAGATTTTTCTTCCAATGCATAATCTCTTGTAAAGCTAATTCGTTCAAAACAACTGATGAATTCCAATTGGTTCTCTCAGCTATACAGCCGTACAAATACCGCGAGTGCAAACGAACCACTTTTCCCATGACACATTGCATAGACAACAGC
Organism: Fragum fragum; assembly: GCA_946902895.1. NCBI lineage: Eukaryota > Metazoa > Mollusca > Bivalvia > Cardiida > Cardiidae > Fragum > Fragum fragum. The sequence continues at coordinate 11,549,179 of OX336374.1, forward strand.
TGACCGACCATAGCGGCAAGCAGTCGAACTGAAATCCAAACCTTGCCACTCTGTACGCGTGCAATTAAAATATCGAGCAGCTCTAGCGCTCTCCTAATCCTTTCTGGCACTACTGATATCGTACCCGTTTCGGCATCCCAATCTAAACCCAGCCATCTAGCAAACTGCTTCGGTTCCCAACAACACTTTTCGTCTGCTATCAAAAACCCGAAGTCTATCAAATCCCTTTTAATGAATTTACTTGCATCACTAGCCTTTTTGTAACCCTTTTCACCACCCATTCCATCATCGAGAAAAACTACTACCTTATAACCCAGCGATCTCCACTTCTCGACCACTGTGCGCATGACTTTTGTAAATATATATCCTGCAGTTGATATACCAAAGGCCAAAACTGTGTAACAGTAATACCTTTTGCGCTCCCCGTCATGCCATGCAAAACCCAAATACGTACAGTGCTCAGGATATATCATTATATGGTGGTACGCACCCCTTACATCAAAAGTAAATAAAAAATCCCCTTCTGAAAACATTTGCCTAGCAACCGCATGGTCCTCATAATGACATTTGAATTTAAACAATTCTGGATTGATGTGCCTGCAATCCAATACCAACCTTGGTTTTTTCGACTTACCAAAAGCGACTGTTAAGGGATTAACAATATAAGGAGCACTATTCTCTTCTCGAATGCAGCCTTTTTTCAGTAATTTTGCTATTTCCTCGTTTACAAAAACAGAGTTATCTAATGCGGACTTATTATTTTTTAACTCAACGCTACATGGTATATTCATAAATGGCAATTTGTATCCATTTTCTATGACGTCAAGAATGTAGGAGTTAGCTTTTGCGTTCCTCCAATGCTGTAAACAATTTTTCAGCCTACCTACAGGCGATTTCAAATATACATTTGAAGCTTCAACCCTACCATTATTGATTAAACAGTACCTATGAGAACTACTTTTCGCCAAATTACAAGATAAAAGCAAACTACTTATCTGCACATTCTTGGATATAGCCACGGGCTCCATTACCGCTTTACATTCCGCCCTCCAATGGCCCAATCTTCCACAACGAAAGCAAGACCCTGGTCTCACCGGCCTGTTTGTATTGGTCTGTGTGGTCTCGGTAGTCTCCTTGCTGGTCTCGGTTGATGACATGTAGGGGCGATAACGTCTTCCCGAATAACGTCTCCCTTGACGCGCCTTTCTCTCTGCCTGGTTGTACGCTCGCTGAATCCTCTTCTCGTCATCCGAGTCGTCTGCTAATGGATTGCAAACGTACTCCTGTACTACTTTCCATCCATGAACCGACGAGTCAGCAAGCTTAATGCATTTCTGTCTATGATTAATAAACTGAATACCTTCGACTATTTTCTCCTTTGCCCCGGATAAGGCCTCCATGTTACCGCTCGAAGCCTCCTGCAGAAACCCATTGGCCTGGTTTAGGTTGTCCAAAACACGAGCGTTTGACTTAAACTGCTCCTCGTGCCCCTTCCTTCTAAATGTGTAAGTGTCCGAACCACCGATACTCTGTTGAATAGCAGACAGCTGGGACTGGGAAAGCTCACGCTGGTTAACGTTAATCCGCTGCTCAAAGTCTCTGAGCTTTGCGCTCCTTAGCTCCTCCATTTGCGACAACAGAGAAAATTCCATGTCGGTATCTGCTGCCACGTGGTTTAAAGCGAACCAGATTTAAACCTAACAAAAATGATGTGAACAGTTCGCCGTCGTCAGGTAGAATGACCAATACACATATCCCTAAAGACATGTACTTACTCACAATACCTGATTCACGTGCCATCTTTCCGACCCACTGCACTTTATTCACTGTATTGAACTACGTTACGCGAAGACAATTATTTCGCGCTATACTACACGAAACGCGCGAAATGACCAATAAGCGCTGCAAGCAATCCGTAAATTCATCGGTAATAGCTATTTTAACCCTTGTCATGCTGTATAAATTACCTTACTGAAAAGCTGTCAAATCAAAGGACTGAAAGCACTGATAGAACTTGTTGTTCAAAAATCAACATTTTTTTTTTTTTTTGAAATCAACTTCATAAGCAACACTGGCAGGAAAAGTATAAGCAGGAGGTATAGACTTAAGATCAGCCTGCACTTAAGTGCAGTCTGATCTTAGTCTACACCTCCTGCCAAAACCGGAATATTCCGGGTTCAGCATGACAAGGGTTAATTCTAAGTTTTCAAGATACACTAAGTTGTGAGAATAGTAACCGTAAATTGTATAGTGCATAAAAAGGTTTCATTTTATTATTTACATAGATAGAATTAGATTTCTTTTGTCTATCAAGATTCAAACGTTTTGATTGGCTTTTTTTTGGGGGGGGGTGGGGGGAGGGGTCCGTTTGTTTGTTTGTTGTTTGTTTGTTTTGTGTCATACTTATAAAACAAAATATTGAGCATGCAAATATTATGTATACTTTCGTACAAATTAGAACTCAAAACTAGTGAAATATTTTCTACATTTGTTTGGTGGCATTAAATCATAAGAAACGAAGACATTGTGTTTGTTGGTGTTCATTGAGGCATGAACTTAAAAACTTGATCACGATAATATACATAAGTGTGATTAAGTTTTTAGGTTCCCACCTCAATGAAAACAAAGAAAATACTCTCTTAACCCTTTCCTGTTTTTGGAAATTTTAGACTAGTGGAAACTGGGTGCCATTTGAAATAAAACCATTCTATGTGGTAGAAAATATTGTGGAAAAAGGAGAAATTGCTTGTTACAAGCAATTTCTTCTTTTTCCACAATGTTTTCTCGAGTATGAAATCACAGGAACGTAAAATCCCGTATTTGAACGGGAAAGGATTAATTTCTTAAATATTTCAATTAAGATAAGCCATTATTTTCCCTCGTGTTCTTGGCTTTCTATTCTGTAAGTTAAATGAAACGGGTGGTAACCAAAGGCATCAGTTGTATGAACAGGGAAAACGGGAGATTAATAACCCCAAATCTGGAGATGAAAATTGATTGAAGTTATTTCTCGCGCCGTTATGATGGTGGTTAAATTAATATGTTAATAGACTGGACATTGGCTATCGTGTGCCGGGCCACCAAGGGAGAATATTGATAAATATTTATGGCTATTTCCCGCTCCGTGAGAGAGATGGTCAGTGGTGTTTCACTGGACATTACAGCTTTCTCACCGTCACTGCTTGTACAAACAATCAAGATAGAGGTGCTGATAGATTTCTCCGAAAAGAAACACATACATTATACCCCTTCTTGTCCCGTTCTACTGAAGCTGCTATTAGCTTGTTATTATTATCTTCTCTTTCTTATTATTATCTACTACTTCCAAAGCTTCCAAACCACTTGGCCGCGATCATAGCGCAGTGGTATCGCGTAGGACTCCTGGTCATGGAGTTTCGGGTTTGATTTCCGGCCGTGGCGAATATCCTTTCCGACATTTGTCTCCCGATAATGGGTATATATATATATATAGATAATCGTAAACCTAGCTAGGATGAGCAGGTCGAGGCTCAGAAAGGAAAAAGCGGTAGAACTGTTATGAGAAATACCGAGAATCCATGGTTAGGTGCTCCAGCCTCTGCGATATGACTAAATACTGTTAAAAGTGGCGTTAAACCCAGTTCAATCAACCAATCAAAATCACGTATCTTAAGCTTATTTACGGATCGCTAAACACGTCCACTGACCTCTTACAAAGTTGTTCGAGAGTGACATCAAACGGAATTAGTTTGCAAATCTTATGATCAAGGACATGTGCACATGGTCAAGGACTTAAAACATCAAGCGAATCATTGGTTAACGATCTAATCTTGAGTAAGCTGTAGTTACGAAGTTCCAGTCGCCAAGCCATCAAAAATGCTTCACGTAGATAAGGTAGAAAACATTTTTGATAAATGGAGAAAATGTTTATTATATACAAGCGTTTACTTTAGTTCTGTAAGACGTCTTTTTCTACAAAATAGCAGTAATTTAACCCTTGTCATGCTCATCCGGAATATTCCTGCTTTGGCAGAAGGTATAACCTAAGATCAGCCTGCACGTATGTGCAGTCTGATCTTAGTCTAAACCACCTGTTGGGAATATTAATTTCAGAGTTGTAAATACAATTGATTAACAAAAAATAATGACTCACAACACCAGGCATTGGAGAGCTTTCAGTCCTTTGAATTAAATGCATGTTATAGTAAGTTTTTTATTCAGCATGATAAGGGTTAACATGATCTGTAACTGATCGGCCCATATTAGTAAGTTTTACACAATTGTTCAGTATTAACCCTGATTCAATTTAATAAACTTAGTTAGAAGCAGAACATAGCAGAACAGATCAAAACAGAAATTTTATTGAAGATAACGACTTTACCCTTTCCTGTATAATCACTGGTTTTTACGTCCATGCAATTTTATACTGAAGAAAATATTGTGATAAATGAAGAAATTGCTTGATACAAGCAATTTCTTCTTTTATCACACTATTTTCTACCACATAGAATGGTTTTGTTTCAAATGCACTCACTTTTCATTGTCGTCTGCAAAATGTTTCAAATTGGGACAGTCTAAAATTTCGAGAAACAGGAAAGGGTTAAATACGTATGGTTGATGGTCGATAAACAAAATATTATACATGGCATACATAGGTATAAACATAATTAATAATATAAAAGATAGTGTAAATGTAGAGATAATGAAACTATATAGATCTCTTTATTATGGTTAAACATGATATAAACATGTACATTAATTAATTCATATTTAGTAATGTGTAAAAAATTTAAATGTTTAACGTTCATAAAGTTGCCAGAGTAGCATACTGGGAGAGTGAAGTTAGAAGAGTAGCAGACTGGACAGAGTGATGCTAGCAGACGGGCTAACTGACAGATCTTCGATCTAATTATCGTTAATACCTTAAGCTAGTCAAAGGTCCTAGGCTTCGGCTCGGGGATAAACAAAGAGAGAAGTATTTTTTTTCCGTGACGTGGGTCCAGTTTGACCGAAGCATTTGGTCCTTTTAGACGTGGACTTTTCTAACGAGTGGTGCTAGTTCTAACCGTTTCGGATTGGGGTGAATCAACGAGAGCAGTATCTCATTCCCGTAAAACGACCCCTGCACCCGGCCTTGACCGCTGCTCCGTGCACCAGAGCCGCTGCTCACTGTCGCTTCGGTCTTGGGCAATTAATGAGAGCACAATTTGAGGCGAAGAAATAAATTTCAACGGAGGAAAATACAAGGATTTAACAGAAGAACGTGGCACAACGAAAACAAAGTGCAATTCTTAAGCCGAGATGCACAATGTATATCTTTAGACCATTTCAAAATACTGAATTTCGATGATATTCTTTATCATTTAATTAAAAGCTAGTACTATTAAAAGATATCCAGTTCTTGCATCGAGGAATTCAAACTTGATATTTTGTATAACTTTACCTAGATTTTCTGTCTTTTATTTCAGTAATTAACCGATTTTCACACATCCTGCCTTTGTGCGCACCCCAAGAAAGTAACTTTGGAGAGTATTGTGGAAAATCAAGAAATTGTTTTCGTCATAATCTTCAATGTTTAAACCTCAAAAGCAAAATATTTCTAAAATTGCTTCAACTAAAAATTGTTGTCTGCAACTTCCTTGAATCTTGACCAGTCCAAATATTTTTCGGCTAGTAATTGGTTAAAAATAACAACATTTAATGTCTGAATGATATTATAAACCCCAGAATAACCTTTCTGTGTTTTTAGCTAGCAAAGCGTCAGCTTTGATAGCTTAAGTTAACAGACGAAATTTTGAGGTCGTCTCAAAGTTCAACGAGTGCAAACTACCACTGGAGGCTTAACCACTAAATCCGTTAAATGCCCACGCCATTAAAAGTAGTTCTTAATGTATTTCAGGAATATTGCAAACTCTATTCAAAGTGTAGTGAAATGTGTAAAACGCACGCTATTTAACCCATTCCCAGTCAATTCCGCTTTTTAAGCATTTTGAAAAAAAGCTTTAGAAAACATTGTGGACAATGAAGAAATTGCTTGTACAAGCAATTTCTTCAATGTCCATAATGTTTTCTACCCAACAAGGGAAAGTTTTCTAAATTCAACCATGCTTTGCTAGCTTACAGTGCTTTCAGCACTTTGATTAACTGAAGCTTTAAAAAATGGGAAAAATTTGGTTTAAGCTTGTTACTATTTACGTATTGTACATACATAAACTTTATTTGCATAGAATATCAACATATATATAGCACATAATATACAATCAACGTCCTGGTTTGGTTAAGTAAACGTCTTTGTCAAAGGTTATAATGATAAATAATCGAGGTTAGAGTAAGCCTGAAAGTAGGCCATCAAAACACGACAAAATCTTAGACTTGGAAATGTTTGCTTTGTGGGATAGAAAACATTGTAGACATTAGAGAAATTGCTTGTTGCAATCAATTTCTTCATTGTACGCAATGTTTTCCAAATGTGTTTTCTTAAGATACGTAAAATCGGGGTTGAATGGGGATGGGTTAAAGGAGTTTCTTACAATCTGAAAAATTCGCGCAGCCATAAAAAGCAATGCGCATTGTGAAGACTCTGATTAGACTCATTTTGAACAAGATATGCACATGTGAGATAAAAAAGAAAAACCTAGGAGATGGACTTGCAGGCAGAGTTTGCATATTCCTAGGACTACTTTTTATGGCTTAGGCATTCAATGGATTTAGGAATTAAACCTCAAGTGGCAGTTTGCACTCATCGAACTCCGATATGGCCTCAAAATTTCGTTTTTTAAGTAAAGCTATCAAAGACGTTTTGTATCTTGAGCTAAAAACTATGGTGCACTAAATGGGTCAAAAGTCCACTTTAGGTAGTACACGCTAAACCAAACGCGTGCTCGGGTATATAATACATGTGCACTCACGTGCAGGCATAATTACTGAAGGGTATAAAATGTTCGCGAACGCATACATTACAAGTACACGCACAATATGAAGGTGATTGCTTCTCACGCGTATCACGTTCTTATTTTGAAAGTGCACGCGTTAAATAATGCGTGCATTTTAAAGATATAAGCGCACACGCTTAAATCAAAAAGGATTTATATATATTATATACACGTGCAAGCGTTTTTTGTGCTAAGTCGAATTAAGGGAGACTTTTGACCCAAACGGGACACCATAAAAACATATACATTTTGTTTTCAGGTATAAGGAAGTGAGGGAAGAGACACCAGATGACAATCGATTTTATCGTTATATATGACAATTACCAGGACTTTTTAGTTTGACTTTTTACATTTATGAGATGAAGAGAATATTTTTTGTTTTCATGGAGGTATGAACTGAAAAACCTAATCACACTGTATGAATACGCGAAGCGGATTCATACATTGTGTGATTAGGTTTTTCTGTTCATACCTCCATGAAAACAAAAAAAATTATCTTCATTTCTTATAATTTAATAGTACCGAGCGAAAAATGCAACAACTTAACAAATTTTGATACCTTTTTGTAGTGAACTATTTTGTGCGGAAGCATTCAAAACGGCTGCGTACTCAAAATTTCGTTCATGGAGGTATGAATTAAATTTTTCGACCAATCAGATCGCTCGTTTTTGATAGACGAAACTAACAATTAAATTATTGCTAATTATTTCTAATATGATTGATCAATGTATGTAAAGATTTATTATGTAAAATTTTATTTGGCCAAAGGCACAAACAGTGTCGATATTCCTCATAAAGATATTGTCAGACGAGTTGAAGATAAGAGCGTTTAATCCATTCCCACACAAAGACGCCCTTTGAGGACAATTGGGAAAACATAGTTGAAAATGAAGAAAATGCTTGCAACAAGCAATTTCTTGATTTCCCACAATGTTTTCTACCAAGAAAGTTGAAAAAACAAGTGCCAACCAACTGTTCTACTTTTTTACATGCTGCTTGCTATTTAGTTTAAAATCAAAGCGGGACTCCCTATCTGAGTCAACGGGCGTGGCAAATTGAGTAAGTGCGTAGGGCCAGCGATTGGTCAGTTGTCTGATTGTTGCTAAGCCTCTTGAGAGAAAAAAGCTTTTGAAAAAATGGTGGAAATGAGGAAATTGCTTGCCGTCTGCAACTTCTTTAAATCCCAACCATTGTAAAAATATGTCGTCTGGTAATGAGATGATGTACAAAAATAATTTTCAGGTTTTAAAATAGTAACATAACATTTTTTATCATTTTCGTGAATCAAGCTATAGTTTATTCTAATGTTTAAAACAATTTGGGGTAGGGGTACCAAATCCATTACCCGATTGCTTGGATATTTGTTAATAATATGGTGATGAGGGATTTTTCTTTCTTTCTTTCATTTTTCATTTCGGATCATAGACTTCTTGAAAATGTACTAGTAACTGTCAATTTAGTTGCTTGGAATAAAAATTCAGTCCACAATGGAAGTACATAAAAAAACTTATGCATTTTCAAAGGAAGCGCCCAATTTTTGGACGCCCCGTTTCATTATACGTCTTACAAGCAATTATAAACCCAGCGACAGACAATTTCTGTCATTTAACGAACTACTAAAAGATCAAGTTGGTTAATTTTACTTATGTCTTTACAGCGTCTAATACCTATATAGGACCGATTTCGGAAACTTTAACAAGCTAAAGCGCCGTACGGCACTTGTCCCTGCGACATTTTGACGGCTCATCACTTTACTTCCCGAAATTGTTTTTTTCAAGCATGTCTGGAATTAAATTCTTTAAAAATCAACTGCATCAAAGAAATACACAAATAAAGAATAGGTAATTTGATCTCGATATTTTTTGTGTTAAAAGAGAAAAAAATAAGATGTGTTTTATTTCAATTTGTAAATTTTAAATCAAGGTTTTGTTTTGAGCCATTCTTCAAAAGACGAAGCCAAGAGGAAGGGTCGTAATTGTCTATATATTCTAACCTATGTAGTTAATACGTTGTTCAGAATGGGAGCTCGTGATTTATGTCCAAATTAGGCTGTACTCCCCGCGGGCCCAAACCGTCTTTAAAATTGTCATAAAATCCCAGAGTATTCAATTTCCGACTTGGAAATGGCGAATCATGTACCCATTTTTATGGGCACGATCAGCTGGCGCAAGACTGGGGACATTAAATAATGACGAGGGCCAAGTGATTTGTCTTTTCGATAACTAGTGTCGTAAACTGTCCGCCATTTTTATGAAAACGGTTGACGATATTTCTTTTCGGACTGTCGCAAATAACGACGTCATTTTCGACATTAATTCGGCTGCCCTTGGACACTATCTGTCTGAATAACAGGAAATTTACAGAGCAATCAACAACAAGACAAAATTAACAATTAACTAATTATCAGAATATTGCAGCTATCATCCTTAACACCAATTTTCATTCCCAAGATATTGCTTTGCTTGTTTTCGGTTCTCACCGACTTTTATACCGTGGTGAAGAGTGTACGTAACAATGTTTTTTTTTCCCTGTCGCATAATGTATCATTATATCGAAAACAGTTAGATTCTTATTTTCGTAAGACTTACAACTTATCTTCCGTCGACTGATAAGGGGGAAAAAGAAGTAAAGAAGTTTTTCAAACGCCAGAATTATAATTCTGTTAAACTAATTCTATAACAATTATTAGCATACATCTGCAATGTTTTGTTGTTGTTGTTTGTCATGCATATTTTAAATGAGACAAACTATCCCACGCTACCAGTAGTTATTGAATTATCATTTTTGGTTCTTTTGTTTCTCAGCTGAAACGTTGCTTTGAATAGGAAAATCGATTAACCCATTCCCAAACAATCTCGATTTTTGACGCCCCAAGAAAGAAAGGTTTGGATAACATCTTGGAAAATGTAGAAATTACTTGTTACAAGCAATTTCTTCATTATCGAATATGTTAGCTACTGCATTAAACAATTATTTAAAAAAAAGTCATCAACTTAAAATTGCTGTCCACAACTATACCCAGTCTAAAATTGTGCCATCTGGTAATAGGTCAAAGCTTAAAAAAGACAAGGGGTTAAACTTAAGGGACTGATCGATTCTGTTATTAAACCAAAGCTCGTGGTGGCTTCAACCGGACTAAACAGAAAGACCGCCTATATATTCTCGTGTTTTAGATTAGATCTTTTATTCATAAACGCTAAATCAAAGTTTTGAAAAGTACTATGAGCTAGCAAGCGTTGATTTGTTACGTAATCTTCTTTGTCAAACGTTATCATGATAAAGAAACGAGGTTAAAGTAACCAAGGAGCTAGTCATTCCCACACAATCCCTCTTTTTCACGCCCCTTAAGAAAAAGGTTGTAGAAAACAATGTGGAAAATGAAGAAATTGCTTGTTACAATGATGAAATTTTAGAATTTTCAACAATTTGAAATTGTCGTCTGCAGCTTCTTTGAAGACTCTGACCAGAGTTATTTTGAACATAATTTGCTTAGATAAGCTAGAAATACCTAGGAGATAAACTTGCATGCAGAGTTTGCAATATTCCTGAACTATATAAGAACTATTTTTTATGGCGTAGGTATTTAACAGATTTAGCGGTTAAGCCTCCAGTGGCAGTTTGCACTCGTTGAACTTTGAGACGACCTCAAAATTGTGTCTGTTAACTTAAGCTATCAAAGCTGACGCTTTGCTAGCTAAAAATAAAACGTTTTCAAAGCTGTAATTTCGTGGTGGTTTCAAAATCCATATTTTCTGAATATTCCGATCTATGAAACTCATAATATTGCCGATTTTTTCACCCAAGTAACAATGGATAAGACAATTATTAAAGATTATCTTTCAAGAAATAACGTTTTAAAGAATGTAAAATGACGTTGTTCATCTACCCATAAAGTAACTATGGAAACTATAACTACGATGTTTAAGTCACCTAACAAGCATCTATTTTAAAATTTCTGACCATATTTTTTTCTCAAAATAATATCGTTTAACCTTTCCCTGGATAAACCCGGGATTTTACGTCACTGTGATTTTATACTTGAGAAAACATTGAGGAAAAAGGAGAAATTGCTTATAATAAGCAATTTCTCCTTTTCCCACAATATTTTCTACAACATAGGATGGTTTTATTTGGAATTGCATCCAATTTTATTTGTCGTCTGCATCCTCTTTCAATTTGGACCAGTCTAAAATTTCAAATACCAGGAAAGGGTTAATATCTAAAGTCAAACTTCCTGTCTGAATCAGAGGGCGTGGCTAGTGAAACATCAGTTACAGAACAGAACAGAACAGAACAGAAATTTTATTCAAGATAACGACTTGAACACGTATGGTTCATCGTCGATGTACGAAACATTATACAAAGCACACATTACATGTACAAAGCTTTCCTATTTTCTTCCCCAAAAAAGCAATTACAAGATAAAAGTGCTAATCATAGCTGATCATAGCCTTGACATTCTTAGCTTCTAAATATCATTTAGATAATTTACGGGAAATTTGTTAAATTTTACGTAAAACTTTGCTTTTAGAAGTTTGATTAACCCTGTCCCACACAAAGACACCTTTAGGCGCCCCTCAAGAAAAATAACAGAAAACATTGTGGTAAATGGAGAAATTGCTTGAACCAAAATGTTTTCTACCCAGAAAGCTGAAAAATTATGAAATTTCATAAACTTTAAATTGTCGTCTGTAACTTCTTTCAATTTGAACCAGTCAACAATTTTGTTGTGTGTAATGGGTTAATCAATTCGTTTTACACGAGTATCCTTCTCACGGCCTAGATTAGACAACATAAACCCATCCGCATTTTCAATATTAACCCATTCCCAAACAGCAACATTTTAGACTGATCCAAACTGAAAGAAGCTGCAGATGACAATTTCAAGTTGATAGAATTTCAAACTTTTTCGTCATTTTGGGTAGAAAATATTGTTGATAATGAAGAAATTGCTTGATACAAAAAATGTCTTCATTTTTCACAATGTTTTCATAAGCTTTTTTCTTGAGGGGCGTAAAAAGGAGGGATTGAGTTGTAATTGGTTAAGGTATCCGATCAACGGGCAAATTTTCAACTGAACTAGTTGGTCAAAACCGTACGGTAATGCTATAGCATAAATGTTTTACATTTTCAAGATAATAAGAAAAAAGAAAGAAAGAAACTTTTTTTAGAAATAGTTTTTACTTCATCAAACGGTAGTTATGAAATAAACTGACTTTTGAGCCTTAGACATTATCAAAAATGTTTCCTACCCCAAAAGATAAAGATTTTAAAGAATCAGCAGCTAAAATTTGTAGTTTGCAACTTCTTTGAATTTAGGCAATTCTAACATTTTGTCGTCTCGTAATGGATGAAAAAATCGTATGTTCCGCGACAAATGTTACTAAAGATTCAGATAAAATTGAAGATACAAAGTGTGTTAAAATAATATTGTAAAAAGTAAGATTTGCATCGCTAATCTATTTCCGTTCTAGTAAAAATTGTCGACTCGCACTCCTGAATCTTGTTTTAATGTTTCTTCCTATACCACAACGTTTCTTCCTACATCACCACGATCCTTCCTACATCACAACGTTTCTTCTTACATCACCACGTTTCTTCCTACATTGCAACGTTTCTTCCCGCATCACAACGTTTCTTCCTATATTGCAAAGTTAACTTCTACGTCACAAAGGAAATTTGTAATCAACGTTATTTTCTCTTTTGTCCCATTAACCCTTTCCTTTAGTAATCTGATTTTTCTGTCCAAGTGATATACTTGAAAAAACCTTGCGGGATAAGGACAAATTTGCTTGTAAGGAGCAATTTCTTCTTGTCCCTCAATATTTCCTACCCTGTATGTTGGTTACTTTTCAAATATCGTTCTCTTTTAATTGTCGTCTGCATTTTTTTTTAAATTGGACGATACCAACATTTTGAGAATAGAAAGGGTTAGAGAAAGGGGCTTTAAGAGAAAAAAAGTTAAATAGATATTTAGCTTGGGGGAATAAAGGTTAAGTCATTGTTTTCTTTCCTTGGTGTCTAGCGCGTTTGAGATTTGATTTAAACTGTATCAAATATTTATATGGTATAGATATTGAAAAACGGGAGAGAGCGGGCCTCGATAATAGCTTCTTGTAATATAAATTCAGAACCTGTCATATCGCGACCACCTCATTTAGACTTTATCATTCATTTTCTATATTACCTATAAGACTGGGGCTCTCTCTTATTCACTCTACTAGACACTTGGCCGCGGCGTTGCAAGATAGTGGCTAAAATTTTGTTTATCGGTCTAATTTCATATACTCGAACATATTTGTATAAAAGGTTGCAGGTTATTTAACCCTTTCCCGTTTTGAAAAAAAATAGACCCGTCCGATATCAAAGGTTTTGATATTGATTTATTTTGAAAAATAACTATTTAGCAATGTAGAAAATATTGTGGAAAAACGAGAAATTGCTTGTAACAAGCAATTTCTTCTTTTTCCACAATATTTTCTCAATTATGAAATCACAGGGACGTAAAAATAAGGGATTAACCAGGAAAGGGTTAATATCAAATGAAGGTGTTGTGTATCGATACCCCTTATTCCAAAGACATTCTCAGGCAACTTTCATAATTATTGGTCTTGATTAACGGATCACCGGCCCCGCCCACTGAGCTCCGACAGGAAGTTCCACTTAGATATTAAATGGCGACTTTTTGCAAAATTTATAGTCAGTAACATGTCAGAAAAATATAATGTTTAGTTTGTGGCCTAAATGTCGTAAAAACACTTTAAAAAAGCTGTACCTACTTAGTTTAAGTCGGCAATCCAACAAAAATGCATTACATGAATGTTGATTAAGTTCAATTCCAGTCTAACTAAATTGTTTGATTTTTCTATTGATTCTTTGATCGCGATCCGTCAATGTAAATAAGATGAACAAATGTAAAATTTCATAAATTTTAATTTGCCGGTTTGAATGTCTTTCAATTTGGACCGGTCTAAAAATTGTTCGTCTGGTAATGTATTAAAATTAGTGCCAAGTACACACCGTTTAATAAAGAAATTGCTTTAAAAATCTTCATATGTTCACAGTAAGGGGCTAAACGTTGTAGATGGGCTAACAACATTAAATTTTGTTAGCAGATACAGTTTTCTTGAAGTGATATAATTCTTATTTATTTCATTGTTTTCATTTTGTTAGTCTATCTACTTTTTGTATCTTTTACTTACTATCTTGGTACATATAAAGTCTTGTAATTTTATGTCAGGGGTAGGGTACATAATCATATATCTTGTTATTTATTATATCTATTTTATGAATACTTCGTTTTCATGGAAACGGGCTACAACCCCCTCAATCTACCAATCAAATCAACCATTTAGACCGGAAGTAAACATTGAACTCCAACACTGGCCGACATTTATTATACACTTCTTCAAGCTGTTGTTACATTGTACGACGTTTCAGCCACCGATCAACTGCTTTCCTTTTTGGTTACATTTTTCTGGCCACACTTTTCTCAATATAACATCTTTTAACCCATTCTCTCACGATAAAAATTTACACCAGTCCTAATTCATAGAAGTTGCAGGCAACAATTTTAAGTTTGAGAAGTCTTCATCTTTTTTGTCTTTTGGACTAAAACATTGTGGATAAGGAAGAAATTGCTTGACACAATCAATTTCTTTATTTTCCACAATGATTTCCAAAGCCTTATATAACCCTTTCCTGTATAATCACTGGTTTTTACGTGCCTGTGTTTTTATACTTGAGAAAACATTGTGGAAAAAGAAGAAATTGCTTGAAACAAGCAATTTCTTCTTTTCCACAATATTTTCTACCCTAACGAATGATCATTTTTAAAATAAATTCAACTTTGAATTGTCGTCTGCAAAACCTTTGAATTTGGACCAGTCTAAAATATAAAAAAAGGACAGGGTTAAGGGCGTTTAAAAACGTCACTGTTTGGGAATGTTCCGTCGGAGTCAGTGGGTGTGGCCAATAGAGCCAGTTAGCGGGACTGCGCCAGCGATTCGTCAGTTGAAAAAAACGTATATTAAAATATAACCGCTACATTAAATAGAAAACACTGCTCGAAAAGGAAAAATTGCTTGTAACGATCAAATTATTCTTTTCACACAAACATTTCCAAAGTTTATTTATCTTTGAACCGTGAAAATGATTATCCGGGTGTTTGCCATGCATATTTATGTCAAGTCGGTATGGAACTTGGTATTGATTAGGAATAGTTCAGTGTGCTTGTTATTCAATTATTATTTCCGCTTTTCATTCATATGCTTAACCTTTTCCCACACAATGACACTTTTGGACGCCCTCAAGAAAAACAATTGGAAAAATTTGTTTTCTATCAAGAAAGTGGAAAAATCTAAAATTTCCGTCTGCAACTCCTTTCATTTTCGCAGCCGCCGTCATAGCGCAGTTGGTAGCGCGTCGGACTATCATTCAAAAGGTCCCGGGTTCGATCCCGACGGCGGCAATACTCTTTCCGACATTTGTCTACCACCAATGGGCAGATAATCGTAAGCCTATGTGGGATAGCAGCTGGAGGCTAGGGAAGGGTGTAGTGGTAGTACTGGTGCGAGAAATACCAGGAATCCATTGTTAGGTGCTCCAGTCGCCGCGATATGACTGAAAGATTGTTAAAAGCGACGTTAAACCCCATTCAAACAAACAAACCTTTCATTTTCGACCAGTCTCAAATTTTGCCGTCTGGTAATGGGTTAAATAGACAAGTAGACGGGTCCTCGATAGTATAGTGGTGAGTATCCCCGCCTGTCACGCGGGAGACCGGGGTTCGATTCCCCGTCGGGGAGTTAATTTTTTAATTAATCACGTAATAAACTTATACTGTTACATATATTTAAAGGTGTTTATTATTTCAAATACCCTTTTCAATCCATACCAAGCGACAAAAGTTTGGACTAGTTACAGACGATAATTTAAGTTGCTTTGTGATTGAAAACTAAGACCCATATAAGGAAGAAAACATTGTGAAACAAGCGATCTCTCCTTTTCTCACTTTCCTTTAATGCAATTTTTCAGGGGCGTAAAAAAGCGTGATTGTGTTGGAATGAGTTAAGCTTCTTCAAGATAACGGAATGTTTAAAAGTTATATAAAATCTCTCATTTGTTTCATACAGGTAACAATTCTCAATGAATTTTGCTAATCTAATAGTGTCCAAGTTTTTTTAATTGATATCTCAGTTATTTGTGGAATGCCTTCGGAAAGGGGTAATCTCGGAAACGTTAAAAAAAGGGGGAGGGGGCTAGTTAGACTGCGACCAAGTGAATTTGGTTTAACATTACTTTCAGTAGTATTTTAGTAAACCGCGGTTGTTAGGTACACCCAACCACGGAATCCTGTCTATTTCATACCAGTAATATGTACAGCTGCAACAATAAATTTCGGCCATTACACGTGTAGCTGCTCAGCCAACTTTACAGATAATTTACTTATCATATTTCCACCGGTGAGAGATAAATGACGTATGTAACAATGACATTTATTCCGAACTTGTGATCGTGCTCAGGACTCTAGAATTGAAAACATCTTGTATTACATGTACCTATCAAACAAACCAGGTTAGGCGAAACGTTATGCTTAACCCTTTCCCGCTTTTTAAATGTTCGGCTGATCCAAACTGAAAGAGGTTGCAGACGACAATGAAAGTCGTGTGCAATTTAAATAAAACCTTTCTATTTTGGAGAAAATATTGATGGAACAGGAGAAATATCTTGTCACCATTGCTTTCTTTCCCTAATCGGTGGTAGATACTAACCTGAGTTTTTAATGTGTGCGTCTGTAGTAATGAGCTACAGAGCAAGTTCCGGTCCATTGATTTTTAACAAAGATACGGATGCTGGATCTGTACAATCCTTTCAAACTTCCACTTTTCAAGACTTTTGTCCCTAAAAGCTTGAAAAAATTGACCTGATTTTCGGCATGTCGGTTCGCAAAAGTAAGAAAAATATCAAGATCGACATTTTTCCACTCCAAAGATTATTGGCAAAGATACAGATGCTGATCTTAGAAAAATTCTCTGATAGCCAAGGTTTCTAGACGATAATATTTACTAGACAATAGGTAACATGGTATTGCTTAATAATAGTTCAGAGTGATTGTCATTTCATCTTATTCGATTATTATTTCCACGTTTCGTTCATATGCTATATTACACTACTAGAAGAGTCCTCGATAGTGTAATGGTGAGTATCCCCGCCTGTCACGCGGGGACCGGGTCTGCTTTTAAATTGATCACGGCATAAACGTTCTTTAGCACAGATTCTAATCGGATTGGAATGAGAGATAATAGGTTTCACTGTATAAACGATAGGTTACGAATGAGAATTTTCTTTTGTAAAGATTTGTATCGGTCTGTTTTAATACAATCGAATTACATCTCATAGAAGTACTGACATGAAACTATAGTGATTTAACCGATATAGTTAGAATCAACATCGAAACTATGTTATACTAAGCAATTATAGTCTTAGATTATTGTACAAAAACAAACAAAAACTTTCGAGATCAATATTAGTCCACTTCCGGCAAAGCCAGGGGGGCTTAAAGTTTGCAGTTTGTCCGCCGCCCGTCAGTCCGATGAATCAGCTTTCAAGGCTATTTTTCTAAACTATGGCAATTATTCATCTGAGATTTAAGTGTGTGCGTCTGCAATAATTAGTCATAGATCCAGTTTCAATATCATGTTTGTAGATATTTACCCGAGTTTTTGGTTTGTGCCCCTAGAGCAATGAGTTAAAGATCAAGATCGAGTTTCGTTATCAGGAATTCGAGTTTTCCGGACATTTTTGCCTAAGCGGTAGTAGATATTTACCCGAGTTTTTAGTATGTGCGCCTGCAGCATTGAGCTACAGATCACGGGCGAGATGTGTTCCGGTCTATTGATTTTTAACAAAGATACGGATGCTGGACTTGGATAATTCTTCCAAACTTCCACTTTCCAAGACTTTTTTTCTAATAGCTGGAAATATTGATCTGTCATTCGGCATGTGTGTTCGCAAAAGTAGGTTTAAATTCAAGATCGACGTTTTTTCTGTCCATTGCTGTTTGACAATGATACAGTTCCTGATCTTAAAAATTCTGTGATAGCCACAGTTCTCCGACGAATATATATTTTAGGTCGGAAGGTAACATGGTATTGCTTAGCAATAGTTCTTTTAATCTATTCAAATACTTTTCCCGCCATTCATTGATACGCTGAATTTGGTGGTTAGACGGGTCCTCGATAGTATAGTGGTGAGTATCCCCGCCTGTCACGCGGGAGACCGGGGTTCGATTCCCCGTCGGGGAGCTACTTTTTTTAAGATTGATCACGCCATAAAAGTTCTTTAGCATAAATTTTTATAGGATTGGAATGTTTCCTTATAATTAAATCTAATCTATTAAGTACATGATGAAATTTAGAATCCCCATTTGTAAAGATTCTTATCAGTCTGTTTTCCTGGATCAAATTGCAGTTTATAGAAAGACTAACATGAAACTATAGTGACTTTACCTATACTGATGGAATCAAGGTGGAAATCATGTCATACTATAGAAATTATAGGCTTAGACTAGTCTCCTAGGTTACTTTTTTTCAAATCAATCATTTTGAAGGAGTGGCTAATGATAAAATATACGTCCCCTACCGGCAAAGCCGAAGGGGGCTTAAAGGTTGCAGTCTGTCAGCCGTCCGTCAGTCCGATAAATCAGTTGTCAAGGCTTTTTTTTTTCTAAACTCTGGCAGATATTTATCTGAGTTTGTAGTATGTCCGTCTGCAATAATAAGTCGTAGATGCAGTTCGAGTTTCGTTTTCAAAAACCCAAGTTTTCCGAATTTTTCATGTTTGTAGATATTTACCCGAGTTTTTGGTTTGTGCCCCTAGAGCAATGAGTTAAAGATCAAGATCGAGTTTCGTTATCAGGAATTCGAGTTTTCCGGACATTTTTGCCTAAGCGGTACTAGATATTTACCCGAGTTTTTAGTATGTGCGCCTGCAGCATTGAGCTACAGATCACGGGCGAGATGTGTTCCGGTCTATTGATTTTTAACAAAGATAGGGATGCTGGACCTTGATAATTCTTCCAAACTTCCACTTTCCAAGACTTTTTTCTAATAGCTGGAAATATTGATCTGTCATTCGGCATGTGGGTTCGCAAAAGTAGGTTTAAATTCAAGATCGACGTTTTTCTGTCCATTGCTGTTTGACAATGATACAGTTCCTGATCTTAAAAATTCTGTGATAGCCACCGTTCTCGGACGAATATATATATTAAGCCGGAAGGTAACATGGTATTGCTTAGCAATAGTTCTTTTAATCTATTCAAATACTTTTCCCGCCATTCATTGATACGCTGAATTTGGTGGTTAGACGGGTCCTCGATAGTATAGTGGTGAGTATCCCCGCCTGTCACGCGGGAGACCGGGGTTCGATTCCCCGTCGGGGAGCTACTTTTTTAAGATTGATCACGCCGTAAAAGTTCTTTAGCATAAATTTTTATAGGATTGGAATGTTTCCTTATATTTATATCTAATCTATTAACTATATGATAAAATTTAGAATCCCCATTTGTAAAGATTCTTATCAGTCTGTTTTCCTAGATCAAATTGCAGTTTATAGAAAGGCTAACATGAAACTATAGTGACTTTACCTACATTTCATGTTTGTAGATATTTACCCGAGTCTTTGGTTTGTGCCCCTTTGGCAATGAGTTACAGGTCAAGATCGAGTTTCGTTATCAGGAATTCCATTTTTCCGGACATTTTTGCCTAAGCGGTAGTAGATATTTACCCGAGTTTTTAGTATGTGCGCCTGGAGCATTGAGCTACAGATCACGGGCGAGATGTGTTCCGGTCTATTGATTTTTAACAAAGATAGGGATGCTCGACTTGGATAATTCTTCCAAACTTCCACTTTCCAAGACTTTTTTCTAATAGCTGGAAATATTGATCTGTCATTTGGCATGTGGGTTCGCAAAAGTAGGTTTAAATTCAAGATCGACGTTTTTTCTGTCCATTGCTGTTTGACAATGATACAGTTCCTGATCTTAAAAATTCTGTGATAGCAACAGTTCTCGGTCGAATATATATATTAAGCCGGAAGGTAACATGGTATTGCTTAGCAATAGTTCTTTTAATCTATTCAAATACTTTTCCCGTCATTCATTGATACGCTGAATTTGGTGGTTAGAAGGATCCTCGATAGTATAGTGGTGAGTATCCCCGCCTGTCACGCGGGAGACCGGGGTTCGATTCCCCGTCGGGGAGCTACTTTTTTTAAAGATTGATCATGCCATAAAAGTTCTTTAGCACAAATTTTTATAGGATTGGAATGTTTCCTTATAATTAAATCTAATCTATTAACTATATGATGAAATTTAGAATCCCCATTTGTAAAGATTCTTATCAGTCTGTTTTCCTGGATCAAATTGCAGTTTATAGAAAGACTAACATAAAACTAAAGTGACTTAACTATACTGATGGAATCAAGGTGGAAAACATGTCATACTAAGTAATTATAGGCTTAGACTAGTCTCCTAGGTTACTTTTTTTCAAATCAATCATTTTGAAGGAGTGGCTAATGATAAAATATACGTCCCCTACCGGCAAAGCCGAAGGGGGCTTAAAGGTTGCAGTCTGTCAGCCGTCCGTCAGTCCGATAAATCAGTTGTCAAGGCTTTTTTTCTAAACTCTGGCAGATATTTATCTGAGTTTGTAGTATGTCCGTCTGCAATAATAAGTCGTAAATTTAGTTCGAGTTTCGTTATCAAATATCCAAGTGTTCCGAAATTTTTCATGTTTGTAGATATTTACCCGAGTTTATGGTTTGTGCCCCTAGAGCAATGAGTTACAGATCAAGATCGAGTTTCGTTATCAGGAATTGAATTTTTTTCGGATATTTTTGCCCAATCGGTAGTAGATATTTACCCGAATTTTTAGTATGTGCGTCTACAGCAATGAGTTACAGATCACGTTCGAGATGTGTTCCGGTCTATTGATTTTTAACAATGAAACGGATGCTGGACTTGGATAATTCTTCCAAACTTCCACTTTCCAAGACTTTTTTCTAATAGCTGGAAATATTGATCCGTCAGTCGGCATGTGGGTTCGCAAAAGTAGGTTTAAAGTCAAGATCGACTTTTTTTCTGTCGATTGCTGTTTGACAATGATACAGTTCCTGATTTTAAAAAATCTGTGATAGCCACAGTTCTCGGACGTATATATATTTCAAGCCGGAAGGTAACATGGTATTGCTTAGCAATAGTTCTTTTAATTTATTAAATACTTTTCCCGCCATTCATTGATACGCTGAATTTGCTGCTTAGACGGGTCTACAGTATAGTGGTGAGTATCCCCGCCTGTCACGCGGGAGACCGGGGTTCGATTCCCCGTCGGGGAGCTACTTTTTTTTTAAGATTGATCACGCCGTAAAAGTTCTTTAGCATAAATTTTTATAGGATTGGAATGTTTTCTTATAATTATATCTAATCTATTTACTATATAATAAATTTAGAAACCCCATTTGTAAAGATTCTTATCAGTCTGTTTTCCTGGATCAAATTGCAGTTTATAGAAAGACTAACATGAAACTATAGTGACTTTACCTATACTGATGGAATCATGGTGGAAAAGTAATTATAGGCTTAGATTAGTCTCCTAGGTTACTTTTTTTCAAATCAATCATTTTGAAGGAGTGGCTATCGATAAAATATACGTCCCCTACCGGCAAAGCCGAAGGGGGCTTAAAGGTTGCAGTCTGTCAGCCGTCCGTCAGTCCGATAAATCAGCTGTCAAGGATTTTTTTTTCTAAACTCTGGCAGATATTTATCTGAGTTTGTAGTATGTCCTTCTGCAATAATAAGTCGTAGATGCAGTTCGAGTTTAGTTATCAAAAACCTAAGTTTTCCGAAATTTTTCATGTTTGTAGATATTAACCTGAGTTTTTGTTTTGTGCCCCTATAGCAATGAGTTACAGATCAAGATCGAGTTTCGTTATCAGGAATTCGAGTTTTCCGGACATTTTTGCCTAAGCGGTAGTAGATATTTACCCGAGTTTTTAGTATGTGCGCCTGGAGCATTGAGCTACAGATCACGGGCGAGATGTGTTCCGGTCTATTGATTTTTAACAATGATACGGATGCTGGACTTGGATAATTCTTTTTTCTAATAGCTGATATATTGATCAGTCATTCGGCATGTTGGTTCGCAAAAGTAGGTTTTAAGTCAAGATCGACTTTTTTTCTGTCCATTGCTGTTTAGCAATGATACAGATGCTGAACGTAGAAAAAATATGTGATAGCCACAGTTCTCGGACGAATATATATTTTAAGCCGGAAGGTAACATGGTATTGCTTAGCAATAGTTCTTTTAATTTATTCAAATACTTTTCCCGCCATTCATTGATACGCTGAATTTGGTGGTTAGACGGGTCCTCGATAGTATAGTGGTGTGTATTCCCGCCTGTCACGCGGGAGACCGGGGTTCGATTCCCCGTCGGGGAGCTACTTTTTTTTAAGATTGATCATGCCATAAAAGCTCTTTAGCATAAATTTTAATATGATTGGAATGTTTTCTTATAATTATATCTAATCTATTTACTAAATAATAAATTTAGAAACCCCATTTGTAAAGATTCTTATCAGTCTTTTCTGGATCAAATTGCAGTTTATAAAAAATCTGTGATAGCCATAGTTCTCGGACGAATATATATTTTAAGCCGGTAGGTAACATTGTCATTTAACTTATTCAAATACTAAATCCACCATTTATTGTTATGCTTAATAACGCACGTAAGTGAGTCCGCGATAGTGTAGTGGTGAGCATCCCCGCCTGTCACGCGGTAGGCTGGGATACGATTTCCCGACTTTTTTTTTCTTATTAATCACGCCATAAGACTGACATTAAACTATAGTGACTTTACCTTTACAGATCAAATCAAGGTGGAAACCATGTTATACTAAGTAATTATAGTCTTAGATTATAACTAAATACATTAGAGTTTAAGACACAAATTGATACCATTACTATCGAGCTTAAATATCAACTTTTTTTTATCTATCACGATCGATCACTTATAAATCCCCTATCGGCAAACCTGGAGGGGGCTTAAAATTTGCAGTCTGTCCGTCTGTTCTTCAGTCTGATTAATTGACTTTCTTCCCCCTTTTTCAGAACGCTGGCAGATGTTTGCATGTGTTTTTGGTATGTGCGTCTGCAATAATTAGTCACAGATCAAGTGCGAGTTTCGTTATAAGGAATTCAAGTGTTCCCGACAATTTTTCCTAATCGGTGGTAGATATTTACCCGAGTTTTTAATATGTGCGTCTGCAAAAAAATCTCTGAAATCCAAGATTTCTGAACTGATATATATTTTATTTGGAACTTGGTATTACTTTGCAATAGTTAAGATTACTTCTTATTTTAAGTTATTCAAATATTATTTCCATCACTCAGTGATATTTTTAATTAGACGAGTAGACGAGTCCTCAATAGTAAAGTGGTGAGTATCTCCGCCTGTTACGCGGGGTTCGATTCCCGTCGGGGAAGTAGCTTTGTTAAATTAATTACGTCAGAAAGGTTTTTTTATCCTAAATTCTAATCCGTTTTGGATTGATAGATTTTACTTTTAATCATATCTAATCTATTAACGATATGGTACGATTGAGAAATCCCAATTTGTAAAGATTTGTACCAGCCCGGGTTTTTTTTATAGCAGTATGTTCATGGCTAAAATATGATTGAAAGTATTTTTTAAATAATTTACCGCAGAGAAAAGCGAATGGTTCATTTTACTACTACAATAACTTCTTATGAAAAGGCAATCTAGGTCTTTATTTATACTGCAAGTCTTACCTCTTTTATAATTTAAAAAAATATGTCTTACCATAGCATTCCAATTTGAATCAAATGGTTTCGCTTAGTTATTGTTAGTCTTTCTTATTTTTCTAGGACATTGCGCTATAAACTCAGATATATCTGTTTCGAAAGGAAGCGTAGTATTTATAAGACGTTTTCCTTATGTAACTGTTTTGATTATTTCTAATAGTTTTTATCTGACACTTAAGTTAAATCCCGTGACTTTTTGGGCTCTTTCTCTCCTACGTCTTTAGTTTGAAACTCTTACGTTACACGACATTTACGGGTAGAATCAGCAACGAACTCATAGTCTATTAGAATAGTTTTCCTAAGTGCGAAAAAGCATTTTCATATGAAAATAATCTTTATGGTAAGAATCTCATGTACTCATTTTTCAATAAATCGAATTAAATGAATACATTTTGGTTTAACCCTTTCCTGTTTTAAAAGTTTTTAGACCTGTCCAAATTCAAAGGTTTTGCAGACGAAAATTTAAAGTCGATTTGATTAGAAAAATAATCATTCAGTCGTGTAGAAAATATTGCGGAAAAAGAAGAAATTGCTTGTTACAAGCAATTTCTTCTTTTCCCACTATGTTTTCTCAAGTATAAAATCACAAGGACGTAAAAACCAGTGGTTGTACAGGAAAGGGTTAAAGTATGTAGAGAAGACAAACATTTATATCATTGTGGCTCATGAAATGGCTGTTCAAGTGATGTATATCAATTAATTTCGATTCCCCATCGGGGAGTTACCTTTCTTAAACTAATCATGTCACAAACTTTTATTTAGTACAAATTCTAATCGGATTGGAATGAGAGATAATAGATTTGCTTTCCATTATATCTATTCTATAAACGATATGTTACAATAGAGAATTCCTTTTTGTAAAGATTTGTATCACTGTGTTTTCTTCAATTGAATTACATCTTATAGAAGTGCTGACATGAAGCTATAGTGATTTAACCAATACAGGTAGAACCAACATAGAAAGTATGTTATACTAAGCAATTATAGTCTTAGATTATTCTACTAAAAGTAAACAAAAAACGTTTCAATCTTTTTGAAGAAGTGGCTATTCATTCATAATTTCTCTTACAAAACAAATTTATTAAATATATAAATTTTCTTTAACCGGTACAGGTAGAAGAAATATCGAAACCATGACATACTAAGTAACTATAGTCTTAGATTAGTCTCCTAGGTAACTTTTTTCTAATCAATCATTTTGTAGGAGTGGCTATTATTTCTTAATTTCTCTTACAGAACAAATTTATTCTATACATGACTTTATACATTCAGATTTGAGACACAAATTCATATAATTACCATTAAACAATTCCTACTCAGTAATGCTTTTAAAAGCCCCCCCCCCCCCCCGGGAAAACCATTAGGAAACATTGTGTAAAATGAAAGTTAGAAAAATCTAAAGCTTCATTAATTCTAAATTGTGGTCTGCAACTCCTTTAATTTGAATCAGTCTAAAATTTTGTCATGTGGGAATGGATTATTTGGCTTTCCTTTTTTTAGTTTTTTTTTTGTTGTTGTTGTTGTTTTTCTTTTTTTCTTCTTTTTTTTAACGCTGGCAGATGGCTGTATGAGTTCTGGTTTTGGCGTCTCCCTTTGCAGTGATGAGTCACAGATCCAGTCTGAGTTTCGTTATCAGGAATTCAAGTTTTCCGGACTTTTTTCTCTAAACGGTGGTAGATATTTACCTGAGGCTTTGATATGAAGACACAAATTCATATCATTACCTTAAATATCTCCAATAGCAACTTTTAAAAAAAAGTAGGTTAATGGTAAAGATTGATATTTCCCCATTTTTGCCTGCAGCATTGAGCTACAGATCACGGGCGAGATGTGTTCCGGTCTATTTATTTTTAACAAAGATACAAATGCTAGACTTGGATAATTCTTCCAAACTTCCACTTTTCAAGACTTTTTTCTAATAGCTGGAAATATTGATCTGTCCTTCGGCATGTGGGTTCGTAAAAAGTAGGTTTTAAGTCAAGATCGTTTCTGAAGATTGCTGTTTGGCAATGATACAGATGCTGAATGTAGAAAAAATCTGTGATAGCCACAGTTCTCGGACTAATAAATATTTTAAGCCGGATGGTAACACGGTATTGCTTAACAGTTTCTTTTAACTTATTCAAATACTAAATCCACCATTTATTGTTATGCTTAATAACGCACGTAAGTGAGTCCGCGAAAGTGTAGTAGTGAGTATCCCCGCCTGTCACGCGGGAGGCCGGGATACGATTTCCCGACTTTTTTTCTTATTAATTACGCCATAAAAGTTCTTTAGCATACATTTTAATCGCATTGGAATGTTTCCTTTAATTACATCTAATCTATTCACTATATAGTAAAATTGAGAATCCCAATGTGTAAAGTGTTTTTCTCAGTCTGTTTTCCTGGATCGAATTGCAGTATATAGCAAGACTGACATTAAACTATAATGACTTTACCTATACAGATCGAATCAAGGTGCAAACCATGTTATACTAAGTAATTATAGTCTTAGATTAGTCACCTTAATAACAAGAAAGCCCAACAAATTTTCAAATCAATCATTTTGAAGGCGTCTCTATCAATTCATAATTTCTTTAAACAGAACAAATATTCAATGCATAACTAAATACATTAAAGTTTAAGACACAAATTGATACCAATACTATCGAGCTTAAATATCAACATTTTTATCTATCACGATCGATCACTTATAAATCCCCTATCGGCAAACCTGGAGGGGGCTTAAAATTTGCAGTCTGTCCGTCTGTTCGACAGTCTGATTAATTGACTTTCCTCCCTTTTTTTCAGAACGCTGGCAGATGTTTGCATGTCTTTTTGGTATGTGCGTCTGCAATAATTAGTCACAGATCAAGTGCGAGTTTCGTTATAAGGAATTCAAGTGTTCGGTGGTAGATATTAACCCGAGTTTTTAATATGTGCGTCTGCAAAAAAATCTCTGAAATCCAAGATTTCTGAACGAATATATATTTTATATGAAACTTGGTATTGCTTTGCAATAGTTAAGATTACTTCTTATTTTAAGTTATTCAAATATTATTTCCATCACTCAGTGATATTTTTAATTAGACGAGTAGACGAGTCCTCAATAGTAAAGTGGTGAGTATCTCCGCCTGTTACACGGGGTTCGATTCCCGTCGGGGAAGTAGCTTTGTTAAATTAATTACGTCAGAAAAGTTTTTTATCCTTAATTCTAATCCGTTTTGGATTGAGAGATAATAGATTTTACTTTTAATCATATCTTATCTATTAACGATATGGTACGATTGAGAATTCCCAATTTGTTAAGATTTGTACCAGCCCGGGTTTTTTTTATAGCAGTACGTTCACGGCTAAAATATGATTGAAAGTATTTTTGAAATAATTTACCGCAGAGAAAAGCGAATGGTTCATTTTCCTACTACAATAACTTCTAATGAAAAGGCAATCTAGATCTTTATTTATACTGCAAGTCTAACCTCTTTTATAATTTAAAAAAAATATGTCTTACCATAGCATTCCTATTTGAATCAAATGGTTTCGCTTAGTTATTGTTAGTCTTTCTTATTTTTCTAGGACATTGCGCTATAAACTCAGATATATCTGTTTCGAAAGGAAGCGTAGTATTTTGTATAAGACGTTTTCCTTATGTAACTGTTTTAATTATTTCTAATAGTTTTTATCTCACACTTAAGTTAAATCCCGTGACTTTTTGGGCTTCTTTCTCTCCTACGTCTTTAGTTTGAAATTCTTACGTTACACGACATTTACGGGTAGAATCAGCAACGAACTCATAGTTTATTAGAATAGTTTTCATAAGTGCGAAAAAACATTTTCATATGAAAATAATCTTTATGGTAAGAATCTCATGTACTCATTTTTCAATAAATCGAATTAAATGAATACATTTTGGTTTAACCCTTTCCTGTTTTAAAGTTTTTAGACCTGTCCAAATTCAAAGGTTTTGCAGACGAAAATTTAAAGTCGATTTGATTAGAAAAATAATCATTCAGTCGTGTAGAAAATATTGCGGAAAAAGAAGAAATTGCTTGTTACAAGCAATTTCTTCTTTTCCCACAATGTTTTCTCAAGTATAAAATCACAAGGACGTAAAAACCAGTGATTGTACGGGAAAGGGTTAAAGTATGTAGAGAAGACAAAAATTCATATCATTGGGGCTCATGAAATGGCTGTTCAAATGATGTTTATCAATTAATTTCGATTCCCTGTTGGGGAGTTACCTTTCTTAAATTAATCATGTCACAAACATTCTATAGTACAAATTCTAATCGGATTGGAATGAGAGATAATAGATTTGCTTTTCATTATATCTATTCTATAAACGATATGTTACAAAGGAGAATTCTTTTTGTAAAGATTTGTATCAGAGTGTTTTCTTCAATTGGATTACATCTTATAGAAGTGCTGACATGAAATTATAGTGATTTAACCGATATGGGTAGAACTAACATCGAAACTATGTAATACTAAGCAATTATAGTCTTAGATTATTCTACTTAAAGCAAACAAAAAACTTTTCAATCTTTTTGAAGAAGTTGCTATTCATTCATAATTTCTCTTACAAAACAAATTTATTCAATATATAAATTTTCTTTAACCGGTACAGGTAGAAGTAACATCGAAAACACGTCAAACTAAGTAATTATAGTCTAAGATTAGTCTCCTAGGCAACTTTTTTTTTCTAATCAATCATTTTGAAGGAGTGGCTATTAATTCTTAATTTCTCTTAAAGAACAAATTTATTCTAGTGATTGGCTTTCCTTTTCTGCTCTTGTTGTGGTTTATTTTATTTTGTGTGTGTGTGGGTTTTTTTGGTTTTTTTTTTTTTTTTTTTTTGGTTTTTTTTTTTTTTTTGTGTGTGTGTGTGTGGGCTAATAAATTATTTTTATCCCGTGCATCTTTCATATTAATAACAAAAGTATTACGCAAAACCTCATGGTAATTTGGCCACTCAAAACTAGTATGCTACATAGCCTCTGTGACGAGTACGTGCTACCATGCATCTTAAACACGTAGGTGTGTGTGTGTGTGTGTGTGTTTCTTAAGTTTTTTTTTAAAGCTGGCAGATGGCTGCATGAGTTCAGGTTTTGGCGTTTGCCTCTGCAATAATGAGTCACAGATCCAGTCTGAGTTTCGTTATCAGGAGTTCAAGTTTTCCGGACGTTTTTCTCTAAACGGTGGTAGATATTTACCTGAGGCTTTGATATGAAGACACAAATTCATATCATTACCTTAAATATCTTCAATAGCAACTTTTAAAAAAAAGTAGGTTAATGGTAAAGATTGATATTTCCCCTGCCCATTGCTTTTTGGCAATAATACAGATGCTGAACTAAGATTAAAATTTTCTCTGATTGGCAAAGTTCCTGTACGAATACTAAGCCGGTAGGAAACATGGTATTGCTTAGCAATAGATATCTTAACTCATTCAATTATCATTTCTATCATTCATTCATATGCTTTATTAAGCGTGCGATCAAGTCCTCGATAATATAGTGGTGAGTATGCCCGCCTGTCACGCGGGAGACCGGGGTTCGATTCCCCGTCGGGGAGGTAGCTTTTTGATTACAGAATTAATTGGTTTAATTTTTGTCGGATTTGGAATAAGATGTTAATTGTTAAATTTTTGAACGATATAGTTCAACTGATTAATCGCGGCTGTCATCACGGAATCAACCGACCAATCAAATCATTTATTCTGCCCGGACCTGGGCTTTCAAATCCGACATTGGTTGCCATTTTTGTTAACCTTTATTGTTGGTTGGGTGACTTAAACGTCGTAACTGCAGCTTATTCAAGCTGTAGTTACGACGTTTAGATCGCCAACCAACCGCTTTACTTTTTTGTTACATGCTACTGGCCATAAAGCTTGCAAAATAACGCCTTTAAAAATCGGAGCGGAACTTCCTGTCGGAGTTAATAGGCGGGTCCTAAGGACTCAGTGGGCGGGGTCAGCGATAGGTCAATTCTTAGTCCCCTTTTTACCAAGATTTGGAGTCTTGGGTGAGTTTTTTTTGCATCGATCACTACTCACTCGGATAAAATGCAAACGAAAAGACAATTCCGATTAAAAGGTATGCTTGTCTTTGTGTGTATGCGGGTGGGTGTTAGTTCAAAAAAATCTGTTAAGAAGAAAATGCAGTGTCAGTCATTAAAATACGGAAGGTCAATTATTGGAATCCAAGAAGAACAACGCCCATCAATAAAAAAACAATTGAGAAAACATTGTGTAAAATGAAGAAATTACTTGTGATAAGCGATTTCTTTATTTTACACAATGTTTCCTACTCAGAAAGGTGAAATATCTAACATTTTACAAACTTTAAATTTTCTTCTACAACTCCTTTCAATTTGTATTAGTCTAAAATTTTGCCATCTGTTAATCGGTTTAAATGCTGAAAGTCTAAGGACGAACATCCAAGCAAGAATAACAATACTCCCCAAAATATCGTATGAGATGCTTGAATGTCCTTTGTTTGGATTGACCAATCACTGGCCCCGCCCACTGACTCCTTTGGTCCAGCCCATGAACTCTGACAGGAAGTTATGCTCCGGTTTTTAACGGTGTTATTTTACAAAATTTATGGTCAGTAGCATGTAACAAAAAGTAGAGTAGTTGGTTTGCGACCTAAACGTCGTAATTACAGTTTAATAAGCTCAAATGGGACCGTTATGGGTACTATAGCGGATAATTATCCAATATAACTAATAAAGGATAAGAAATAAAAACTAAAGAAAAAATGGGGGGGTACGAAATTTCTAAACTTTCAACCTCCGTAGCCTACTAGTATTTTGTATGTAAATTCGTTAATAAACATCAAAATGGGCCAGGTATTGCCTCTTAATTTTACGACAGAGGGTAGAAATAGCGAACAATATCTAATGGCAACAAACTCAGACGGAAATAAGATGAATTGTGTAAACAGCATTGTTTGAAAAGTGCATTTTTTGGTATTTAAATTTGTGTTGGCGCTCAAAGTATCTAATCATACTTGACTCTGACGGGATGTAGAGTCAGCTAGCTTTATATGCTTTATTGAAACATTTATTCTTAGGATTTCTCGGTAGTGCAGTGGATGTTGACGTCAGACATTGCACGGCTAGGCGAAATTTTCGTATCCGGTCCGTATCCCGTTGGAGTCTAGACTGGTACCACTGTCGACTTTAGGTTAATAAAGCCTTATTAAAGTCGACGGCGGTACCGATCTAGTTGGAGTCATGTAGGTTTTCCGCATTTGTCCGATATAAACCCAGACTACATATTTCATGTGGGTAGAGGCGGGCAGCCTGTATTGGAATCATATAGGTTCCCACATGAGCCCTATATTCGCCACAAAGATTTTGTTGGCCGGGTATAGTCAAACCATGATTGGTGGTAAGTGGAGGACGAATGATGTAAAAATGTAGAAGTAGAAAAGTTGAAAAGCTGCAATATTGAGATTAGAGTTAATAATGGATGTTACTTTTTCGCTTATTAAATGGTTGGTTCGAGCGAGAAATATCAACCACATGAACTTGATTGCTATACATTATTTCTATTTTCGCGCAAGTCCAATAATTGCATTTCTACATGCGTTGATTTTTTATTTTTATTCGGAATACAGGTCCTCGATAGTATAGTGGTGAGTATCCCCGCCTGTCACGCGGGAGACCGGGGTTCGATTCCCCGTCGGGGAGCTAACTTTTAGCTTTCTCGCGTCGTCAAACTTATTTGGCTTTAATCATTTTCAGATTTTTAACTGTATTTTTTATGCAATCCATAAACGATATTGTCTGTGTATCCCTCTAAAGATTTGGATCAGTCTGGTATTGTTATTAGCTAGCAAAGCGTGGGCTTTGATAGCTTAAGTCAACCGACAAAAATTAGGGTTCAACGAATGTAAACTGCCGCTTAGAGCTCAATTGCCTGGCGAGCCCGTCCTAATCTTGTATCGTCCAATATCGGAGAGCAGCGCAGATGGGACAGGTTCACCAGTCTAGGAGCTCAATCTCTAAATCCATGAAATGACTACGCCATAAAAAGTAGTTAAGTGTTTTAGAAATATTGCAAACTCTTCCTGCAAGTTCATCTCCTATTTATTTTTAGCCCACTTTAGTATATGGTGTTCAAAATGATTCTGATCAGAGTCTTCACTACGTGCACTGCCTCCATGAATTAACGTTATTCAAATTGTAGAGAAGTCCTGCAAAAGCATGCAATCTAACCCGTTCCCTGCACTCAGTCCCTTTTTTTAAACATCTTAAGAAAAGAACTTTGGAAAACATTGTGAACATTGATTGTAACAAGCAAAATCTTCAATGTCGACACTGTTTCTACCCTACAAAGCAGAGATTTTCTAAATTCCGTCAACTTGAAATTAGCGTCTGCAACTTCCTTCAGTTTTAAACAATCTAAAATTTGGTTGTGTTGTAATGCGTTAACACCTGGGTTACTTTATCCTCGTTTATTTGTCATCCTTACCTTTGACAAAGAAAATTAATCAATCCCTGGTTTTTACGTCCCTGTGAATTTATAGTTGAGAAAACATTATAGAAAAAGAAGAAATTGCTTGTAACAAGCAATTTCTTCTTTTATCCGTACTGTTTTCTAGCCTTCTAAATGGTTATTTTTCAATTTAAATCCACTTTTAATTTCGTCTACAAAATCTTAGAATTTTGGACAGGTCTGAAAATTCGCAAAACAGGAACAGGTTGACAAAACCATGCTTTGTTAGCTTACAGTTCTTTCAATACTTTGATTGTAATCGTTCTTGTTGATTTTCTTCGATCGAATGACATCTTGAAGTAATCATATGGATACGATCGAATGTCTTTGTAAAAGATGTCGAAGTTATCTCGGAAAAATTTTCCCATTTTCTTACTACAATAAGTCATAACGAGAAGGAAAAGGTACTTTTGATCTTTACACATGCCTGAATGCTTACATAATTCTATAAAACAGTGATATCTTACTGTAATTTAATTTTCAGTTTCATCTATCGAACACGAGCATTCTGATTGGCCGAAAAAATACTCATACCTGAATGAGCAAGTTATGAGCACACAACTATTTTTGTATGCTTCCAAAAATAGTTCCATAAAATGTATTAAATACTGTAAATTATTTGCTTTTTTCGTTGGAAGTCATTAAATGATAACATGTGAATAGAATAATTTCCGTGGAGTTATGAAACCAAACAAATAACCCCACTTATGTATGAATCCGCTTCCCTTCGCAAATTCATAATGTGTAATTTGGTTTTTCGTTTCATACCACCATGAAAAAAAAATATTCTCTTCATCCTTTAAATGACGTTTCTGTTTGAAACAAGTGGTTTGAACCGAAGTGTATGCTTTCTGTTTTTTTGTCTTTCTTGCACGTTGTTATGGAATCGTCCGACAAAGTTAAAATATGCCTTACGTTCTATTTTGTATGAGTTTTGCTTTTGATAATCTGAAGTTACTCGACCTTTAAGGGTAGAATCAGCACCGAAATCATAGCGCATTAGAAAAACTTGGCAAAGTATGAAAATTATTTTTTCATATGAATTATTTCGTATTGTCTGAAGCTAATGTAATTACATGTACATGTATTTGTTTTACAGAATAATTATTGACACTTTGAACAATGAAGGAATTTGGGTTTAATCTATGAAGATTCGTATTATTTCTTAAAATTCATTGCCACCAAAAAAAACAAACCTAATATATTACTAATTTTGAGTAAAACTTTGTTCGTCTACAGCGTTCGCAAGCATACAAAATAGATGCGCAGATAATATTTTGTTCATTTAAGTATGAATTAATTTCAGCCAATCTCAACGCTTGAATCTTTATAGTCGAAACTGAAATGAGATTCTCGATTTCAATCTATTTATAATTTTTCCAATCAGTTTAAGTTATTCAAATATTATGCCTATATCTACCCTTCATTCATTTGCTTAATTTCGTAGAGTGCCAGGTCCTCGATAGTATAGTGGTAAGTATCCCCGCCTGTCACTAAAACTAAGGGTCAGTATCTATGTATAGGGCGAATAGTGAAGACTCTGATCAGACTGTGCGGATGCACAGTCTGATCTAAGTTTTTACGTGACGCACATTTGTATTGGATGAAATGTCGTGGACAAACTCAAATACTCTCTTCTAGGCGAACATAAACGCTGTCACGGGAGCCGTGCAGATGCACATTATCGCTGGTTTTGGGTAGAAGTCGCAACATAGTTTTATTGAAGTAAAAACTGACAACGGTTCTGTGTGTGTGTTTATTTCCGTTTATTTTTCGTCGCTACTGTAGCACATGCCCATATGAGCGACAACGGTTAGTTGTTACAGGGGATCGTGCAAAGATACAGGAATCTTCCGAGAGCTCTGCCTGATTCTTTAGGGCGCTCGATGGATAGCATCATCACACGGGGCCTCGGTCTAACGTCTTCTCCGAAAGACAAACTGTTTTGTCAGTTGATATGGACAGCCCAGGGCTTGAACCCGTGATCTTGGTGTTTGAAATTAAGTGCTCTACCAACTGAGCCAATCGAGCTGTCACACATGATGGTGCTTCGCAAAGAAATGACTGGAATTTGAAATTGTGCACATAGTATATGATGATAGTGATCAAATCTTAGGACTTGTCAGTCCATTTTGACTGTAGCCTTCTCAAAGTTTAACGAGTGCAAACTGCCACTGGAGCTTTAACCATTATATCCATTGAATGACTACGCCATAAAAGTAGTTCTTATTTATTTCAGGATTATTGCACAATCTATTCAAATTTTAGAGAACTCTTTCAAAAACATGCTATTTAACTCTACCCGATTCCGCTGTTTAAGCATCTCAAGGAAAAGCTTAGGAAAACATTGTGGGCAATGAAGAAATTGCTTGTAACAAGCGATTTCTTCATTATCCACAGTTGTCTACCCAACAGGGGAAATATTTTCTAAATTCAACCAATTTGAAATCGCCGTCTGCATCTTCTTTGAATTCGAACCAGTCTTAGATTTTGTCAAGTTTTAATGGTTTAACTCCTGTGTAACTCCTGGGTTACTCTAACCTCGTTTATTTATCATTAAACATTTGGCAAAGAAGATTACTTAACAAAACATTACTTTGCTAGCTTACAATACTTTCTGTACTTTGATTATAAAATTTATATATATATTGTATATGTATACAATATTTATTTGTTTGTTTGTTTGAATGGGGTTTTACGCCGCTTTCAACAATCTTTCAGTTATATCGCGGCGGCTGGAGTACCTACCAATGGAATCCTGGTATTTCTCTAACCAGTACTACCATTACATCCTTTCCTAGCCTCCAGTTGCTATCCCACAGAGGTCTACGATTATCGACCCATTGGTGAGAGACAATTAGTCGGAAAGAATGAGTGCCGCCATCGGGGATCGAACCCGGGACTTCTAGATTGACAGTCCGACGCGCTACTAACTGCGCTGTGACGGCGGCCTACTACATTTATTACTCGATAAACAAATTCTTACCATTATTGTTTTAATCCATTCGCATACAATATCGCTTTTACGCCCATAAAAATAGAAAAGCTTTAGAAAACGTTCTGGAAAATGAATAAATTGCTTCCAATAAGCGATTAACTAGATCTTAATCCAGACTGAAAAATATTTTGTTGTTGTTGGGTTTTTTTGTTTTTTGGTTTTTGTTTTGTTTTTGTTTTTGTTCTTTTACTTTAATCAACCTGAAATTGTCATTTGAAACTAATTTCAAATTGGACCAGTCTAAAATAATGCCATCTGGTAATGGGTTAAGTTCATTCCTTCAAAACCTTACCAGGATAACTTGCCCAGAGGCCCCTTTTCATCAAAAGGTTTGCGAATACTGAAATTATATATGAACAATAAGGAAGTGTGGACTAAGATCAGATTCCACAAACATACCTTGTTTCAATTTACAGATCGCATCAGTCAGTAAAAAAATAGATTATCCAATCAAATCATTCATTTCGAATGGAAGTGAACTTTAAACTCCAACATTTATGTTAAGCAATTGTGTTGGTTTGGCGTCTTAAACGTCGTAACTAAAGCTTAAATAAGCTGTAGTTACGACTTTTAGTACGCCAACGAACCATTTTATTTTGTTTTATTTTTGCTCTGTGTTCCTGGCGATTGATTTTGCAAAATATCATCATTTAGTATCTCAGGCGAACTTTCTATCGAAGGTCACTAGACTTGTCCAGCGATCCGATAATCAAAGACCATCACTTCATCTACAGATCTGAAATCGTGTCATCGGCATTTCTCCCCATGTGGTCTCCAGAACGGTCCATATGACCAGTTTTCGGATGGACCCATCACGATCCTGTAGCGTCATTTAGACAGAATCGTCCTCTGCTTAATAACCTGTCACCCAGACAATGTTCTTATTCAAATTTATGATGCTGGCCTCATAAAAAATTAAAAGCTCGCCGCGCAATTCAAGAAAATATATAGAGAGGAGGTAATTTGGGACTCGACGTCCGTCCTTCCCGCTGGGCATGCGCAGTGACGTATGGCCTCGTCTGTCTTCTCTTCTATCTTGTGATTTAAATTTTTGTGTTTCAATAAATACGCAAATTGGTCTCTTATTTTATCTGTCTGGTATTTTTAAATAGAAAGACTAGGGATACGCTTACCTAAAACAGCACAGGCTATTTTTTCTTCTTTTTTTTTTTTTTTTTTTTTTTTTTAATGGTGGATCGCTGGTCACGCCAACAGACTCCGACAGAAAGTTCGGTTTAGATATTAGACGGTGTTATTTTGCAAAAATTAATCGCATGTGGCATGTAAAAAAACAGTAATGTGGTTTAGTTTGTCACCTAAACGTCGTAACTACAGCATAAATACGACGTTTTAGTCACCTGAACAACAAATATTCTCTAGATATTTATCAAAGTTCATTTCCTGTCTAAATGAACGATTTGCTTGGTCAATCGTTTTTTCTTTCTTTTTTATTGACAGCCGCGGTCCGCCAATTCAGTATTTCAAAAGTAAGTACGTATTGGTGATGTATCAGGGGAAAAGGAACTTCTGGAAAATGTTTATAGTGCTATATCCAAATACATGTAACTAAAGCTGGTTGACTGATTGGGTTTTGCGACAATATGGAACCATCATCAAGTTATATTACGTCCATGTTCATATATTCGTGCAATTCCTGGGTATTGTCAGAAATAGACTGTGACTCTTGGTGCATTGACAAAGGGCATACCAGCTTAAGCAACAGCAAGACCGGCGCACGAACCCGCAACGCTCTACTTTTCACTGATTATGAGTCTGTCGTTTTAACCATATTCTTGTTCAACGCCGCTTTTAACACTTTTCAGTCATAAAGTGGCGGCTGGAGCACCTAACAATGGATTCCTGGTATATCTCACACCAGTACTACCATTACGTCCTTTCCTAGCCTCCAGCTGCTATTCCACTTAGGCTTACGATTATCCACCCATTGGTCAGAGACATTTGGCGGAAAGGATATTTGCCGCCGCTGAGGATCGACATCCCGTAATTGAAAATTGGGAGCCTGGTGCGCTACAAACTTCGCTATAACGGCGGCTCTTTTTCAAATGATGTTTCACGTAGTTATTAGTGAGTTCCCTGCTTGACAGATCAAATGTAAATATGAGAGGTTATATGTTAATTCTGCATAAAAAATATTTGAGAAGAAAGGATAAATTACAGGAATAATCAATCAGGGTCCGTGCTTCTAAAAGTATTCCCAGTAGGGTAGAATGACCATTCCAAAATGGTTTTCAATGATTAAAAACCAGGAAAGGGTTAAGGAAAACATTATAAACAATAATCACAATGTTTTGTACCTACAAGACACTTAATTGGGCAATCGCGACTGTCAATCCATGAATAATTCAACCAATCAAATCATTATTCAAAACAGGAAGTGAAGATTGAATTCCAACATTGGGCGAAGTTTTAGTTGGCTTGGTGGATCAAGCATTGTATTTACAGCTTGAATAAACTGTAGTTACGATGTGAATTTCGCCAACAAAATGTTTGTTTTCTTACATACTACTGGCCATAGATTTTGTAAAATTACGTCGTATAACCCATTCCAACACAGTGACTTCTTTGGACGCCCCTCAAGAAAAACAATTGGGAAAACATTGTGCAACATGAAGAAATTGCTTGTAACAAGCAATTTCTTCATTTTACACAATGTTTTCTATCCAGAAAAAAGCTTAAATTTTATATACTTTTAATTGTCGTCTGCAGCCCCTTTCAATTTGGACCAGTCTAAAATTTTGTTGTATGGGGATGGGTTAATATCAAAGTGGAATTAACGGGGTCAGTGGGCGGGGCCAGCGATCCGTCAACTTCAAATTCAAGCATTCTTTGAAATGTCGTCTGCAACCTCCTGGAATTTGGACCAGTCTGGTAATGGCTTAAGATTAGATAAATCGTCTGGCACCGATCACTTCCTATTTTAATCATGACGGAATGCGTTTAATCGGTAATGAACTAATAAGGCACTTAATATTGGAGAATTAATTTTCAATCTTATTTTGTTCCTGTGTTCTTTGTCTGTTGGCTACTGGTTTCTAGTCTATGTCTTTAAGTTTCAAAATTAACACATCCCCACAGAATGACGGTTTTTGACTCCCGAAAGAAAAACTATCGAGAAAACATTGCGTAAAAAGAAGAAATTGTTACAACAAGCAATTTCTATATTTTACAGATTTTTTTCTACCCAGAAAATTCTAAAAAAATATTCTAAGCTTTAAATTGTGGCGTCCGTGGTCGACGGATTCCAGATCAAGAGGTCCTGAGTTCGATTCCCGGGAGCGGCTATCGATCTTGGATCTGTCATTGGCCCATTCTTTCGGCGCGAGTACTGGTGCATTTTCCAGGAAGCAGAATCGAGAGAGATTAACCTAAGTTGGAAGAACTTGTTTCCCAATCGATATAAAACAAATAGGTTTATATCAAATTGTCGCCAGCAACTCCTTTCAATTTGGACCAGTCTAAAATTTCTCGTCTGGTAATGGGTTAAACGACTGTTCGACATTTATCTCATTTTCTGTTTTATTCGTTTATTTAATTATTTATTAATACAAATAACTTGTAAAATATTCAGTTTAAATCTTTGCCCCCCCCTCTTTCACAATAGCGATTTTAATTCATTCGGATATAACTTTTTTTTGGGGGGGGGGGGTCAGGGAAGCTTTTTTTATTTTAACAGTTTCGTGTTTTTGTCAAACACTCTGTTTTCGATGTGTCTTTGATTTCGTGATCTGGTTTCACGGAACATTAGTAGCACATTCTTTTGGAACGATGTTTTCTGCATAAATAGGTTGCTGTATTTTTAGCATACTATCAGCTAAAATTGTTGTATACAGCATCTTTTAACCCTGATGGCAAAATTCTAGACTGGTCCAAATTGAAAGGAGTTGCGGACAACAATTTTAAGTTTATGATTTTTTTTCACCTTTCTTGATAGAAAACATTGTGTAAAATGTAGAAATTGCTTGTTCCAAGCATTTTTTCACCTTTCTTGATAGAAAACATTGTGTAAAATGTAGAAATTGCTTGTTCCAAGCAATTTCACCATATTACACAATATTTTCCAAATTGTTTATCATGGGGGGCGTCAAAAAGCGTCACTGTGTGGGTATAGGTGAATTTAAACCTATTTCGAAAGGAAAGCCACTTCAAATAAAACGGTGTTATTTTGCAAAATTTATGGTCATTTACATGCAAAATTTATGGTCATTTACATGCAAAAAAGTAAATTCGTTGTTTGGCGAACTACTGCTTTAGTTACGATGCTAAAGTCGACAAACAAACAAAAAGGCTTCAAATGAATGTCGGCGTTCAAAGATGACATTCTGTCTAAATGAATGATCTGAATGGTCGACCGATTCATTGATTAACGCCGCGGTCCGTAAATTGACCTGTGTTGAATCCGATTTCCTTTTAAAACATTTATTAGTGGAACACCCGGGAAGTCCCGCTGTGTTTGATGGATCAAACATTTTATATTTTCTCCTTAACCCATTCCAACTCAATCCCTCTTTTTTACGCCCCACAAGAAAAAAGCTTTGGAAAACATTGTGGAAAATGAAGAAATTGCTTGTATCAAGCAATTTCTTCATTATCCACTATGTTTTCTATAAAAAAAAGACGAAAAAATTCAAAATTCCATCAACTTGAAATTTTCGTCTGCAGCTTCTTTCAATTTGGACCAGTCTAAAATTTTGCTGTGTTGGAATGGGTTAAATATTTCACTAATACTGACATAATCCCTATGTTGTAGGTACTCATTCAAATTGTCTTGACGAGGCGATTTGAATGAGTACCCACAACATAGGGTTTCATTGAGAAATAAGGATTTTTTGAATGCTGTTACCCCCTCTTATCTAGACCTCTGGACGTTGTTAAGACGTTAAAGTCGCCAAACAAAAAAAAAATGCTTCTTATAAATTTCAGAGTTCAAAGTTCATTACAGATCTATAAGAATGACTTAACTGGCTAATCGATATTCTATGTTTGGTTGATTGGCAAGGCGATCGGTCAATTGAAATTAATAGATCTCTACATATTGCAACTAGAGCAATTCCGTAAAATTGTTGTCCAACACCAATATTATCTTCAAGTCTATTGAAATGAGCTATCCAAAAAGGGTACCTTATCGTGTGATGGACTAGAAAATGTGATTAAAGGAAAAGGTTCGTTTCCAACTGATGTCCATAAACAAAAGACCGGGATATAATGGACTATCAATCTTTGTAAAAGCACACAGCTTCGTATCGCGAGTTAATTCCTTTATAAATTATTCTAGTTATATTGCCGTCTTTTTGCCGTTAGACAAAACGATTGGGGTCTCTTTATGTCTTCATGTCCCTCATCAAGACAAACAAATTACTACAAGAAAAACAATGAATGAGATACTAAATCAATCTAGTGAAAAAAATCATAGCACTAATATCCTCGTATTATGTGCAGATCTGACGAAGTCCACAAAGACGTCAACTTCGGTAGACATGGATATTCTTACTCGCCTTTTATATTTATCAAATTAATCGCAAAGCAATTCTAGTCGTCTTCAAATCATTCATTAACCAAATTAGGAAAACAAAATATAGCACAAAATAACTAGATTTTTTTTTCTTTTTTTTTTTAAATGGAATCTATGACGGGTTTCATTTTTCTTAGTCTGTCAGTTTTATCAAAAATAATCTGGAGTTAACATGAAGAAATGACAAACATTCCAAAAAATGTTTCAGCGTCCAATTAAATATTTTTAATACTAATAAACTGAATTGTCAAATGGGTGAAAAACAGAAGATCCAAACTAGTTTTGTTTGACGATAGTGAAAGAAGTTGAAGAGCTTCTAAATATCATAAAGAGAACCGCGGAAAAAGGAACAATTTTCTTAACCAAGAGGCCCATAAGGGCCCGATGAGCTGTACGGGCTCCCCGAAGACATATCTATCCCTAACAGCCACTGGTCACAAAAAGTGTTTAATTATCGAACATCAATATAACACAGCAAAACCCTATGACCTGATGAAGTTCTATACGAGAGAGATAAATATATTAGATATACAATGTACAATGCACACGGTATCTAATCTAAAATGATTTATTTCAACCTTTTTCCGTACAATCTCCGATTTTTACGTTCTTGTGATGTCATACTTAAGAAAGCATTGTTGGACAAAAAAATTGCTTGTGACAAGCAATTTCTTCTTTTCCCACAATCATTTCTTTCATTGGGGACGGTTACTTTTTGAATTGTACCAACTTTGCAATGTCGTCTTCCATCCCTTTGAATTTGGACAAGTCCAAAATTTTGAAAACAGTATAGGGTTAAATACGTTAAAGGTCAAACGCATGGTCATTAAGTAAATGTCTATGATCTGATAGAGTTCTGCGGGAGAGATGGTCATACAATATATAACGTATATTAAAGTTTGAGCGAGGACAGGATCGCTCAGTGAAAGCATATATGTCGGAACATAATCATACAATTGTATAAGTTATCTCGAAATTAATGCAATCTCCTTTCAAATTTAGATCAAAGGTCGATGTCACTATACTTGATGCAAAGTGAACAGCTATGACCTGCTTGGTATGGCAATGGGGATTATCATAAAGAAAGGAATTTGAAAATCTTATCAAAGATTGAATATTTTGGTGAGCAGGTCAAAGATCAGACTCAAGGTTACAGGGTGAATATACATTGTTGTACTTAATGACAAAATTTCGATTCAATCATTTACTGAGTAAATATTTCAAAATTGATTCTTCCAGGTGTGGACTTTTCTTTTTAACAAGGATACTTCAATTGCACTTTCGTAAGACCCCTTACCTCTGGAATATGGCAGAATTTCAAAAGGTACTATCCTTATGATAACCATCTTTCAGTGCAAGTTTGAAGAGAATTTGATATAATCTGTGGATAACGAGGATAATACGATTAAATTTCCATACAGTCCCTTTTCCTATGTTACTTGGCGAAGTTGACCTCAGTATTGGGATGAAATAATTGTGATATTCCAACAGCTTTAGTCATATAACTTAAGTTCAAGTTATGTACTTATGCCTGTGTGTGTATTTCCGTTTATTTATCGTCGCTACCGTAGCACATGCCCATATGAGTGACGCCCCCAGGAGACGGTCAGTTGTTACGGGGGATAGTGCAAGGACACAGGACGAACTTCTGAGAGCTTCACCTGGTTCTTTAACGTGCTCGGTGGATAGCACCGTCACGTACACGGGGCCTCATCCGAAAGACATTTAGTTTGTTAGCTGATATGGTCAGCCCAGGGCTCGGACCCGTGATCTTGAGGTTTGAAGTCAAGTGCTCTACCAACTGATCTAATCGGACTGACACTATACTCATGTCACCCTGTTGACGGATTTATAACCACCCCAAACACCAACAGGAAGTTCCATTTAGATATTAAATGGCGCTATTTTGAAAAAAACAAGGCTAATGATTAAGCCGCCATACCAACAGAAATGCTTCACAAAAATGGCCGTCAACGTCGGAGCATAAAACTCA
The DNA here is from genome assembly GCA_946902895.1 of Fragum fragum. Lineage (NCBI taxonomy): Eukaryota > Metazoa > Mollusca > Bivalvia > Cardiida > Cardiidae > Fragum > Fragum fragum. The sequence goes on from OX336374.1 coordinate 11,591,979, forward strand.
CTTCTGGTCTAAATGATTGATAGGTCGATTGATTCTTTGATTGGAAGTCGACGAAAGTTAGCAGTTGATGAAATTTTATAATTTTTTGTCTTTTGGGGCAGAAAACAGTGTGGATAATGAAATTATCTTCATTTTCCAAAGCTTTTATATTTAGGGGATTTAAAAAGCGTCATTGTGAGCGAATGGCTTAAGAAAGCACACACAAAAGAGGCTGTTGGTTACTAGTTTACTTCAACAACTACATATATAAATAATGCAATACAACAAAAGTAATCTTTTAATTCATTACCACTTCACGTTATTTTGGACTGGTCAAAAGTAAACAAGGTGCCAAATTGTCACAAGATACGCCCGTCACACTGCTTAATATTAACTGGGGGTTTGAATAGAACTGAGGTTATTTTGAATGAATAATTTTTGTCAAACAAAGTATGAAAACAACAAAGGACAATAACTCAAAAGATACGCTAGGTAGAGTTATGGTTCTTGTACACTGCACTCCCACTTGGTAAGCTCTATCCATCCATGAAGTTTCATGATTCTAGCTATTATTCTTTTAGAGATATACTCCGGACAAGATTCAAGTATGAAAAACAACAAAGGGCAATAACTCAAAAAATAGGCGAGGTAGAGTTATGATTCTTGTACAGTGCACTCCCACTTGGTGAGATCTATCCATCCATGAAATTTCTTGATTCTAGCTATTATACTTTTAGAGATATACTCCAGACAAGATTTAAGTATGAAAAACAACAAGGGGCAATAACTCAAAAAATAGGCCAGGTAGAGTTAAGGTTCTTGTGCACTGCACTCCCACTTGGTGAGATCTATACACCCATGAAGTTTCATGATCCTAGCTATAATACTTTTAGAGATATACTCCGGACAAGATTCAAGTATGAAAAACATTTAAGGGCAATAACTCAAAAAATAGGCTAGGTAGAGTTATGGTTCTTGTACACTGCACTCCCACTTGGTGAGCTCTATCAATCCATGAAATTTCAGATACTAGCTACTATACTTTTAAATATATACTCAGGACAAGATTCAAGTATGAAAAACAACAAAGGGCAATAACTCAAAAAATAGGCTAGGTAGAGTTATGGTTCTTGTACACTGCACTCCCACTTGGTGAGCTCTATCCATCCATGAAATTTCATGATTCTAGCTATTATACTTTTAGAGATATACTCAGGACAAGATTCAAGTATGTAAACAACAAAGGGCAATAACTCAAAAACGCCCGGACGCCACGGGTGATCCCATAATACTTCCCGTCGTTGACGGGCGTATAAAAATGATGCAGATGACAATCTCAAGTTATTGAATCTTATAAAATAATTGCATCTTAGGTTGAAAAATATTGTGGACATTGTGTTTCAAGCGTTTTTAATTGTCCACATTGTTTTCCACAGAATTTTTCTTAAGGGACGTCAAAAAGTGTTGTGCAGGAATGGGTTAAATTGAAAGATTCACCCTATATGCCCACATATATACACTTCTTACTGAACAATTCTTCCTTAAAGAATAGATTTAGCCAATAACCTTATCTTCATCTTTATAAAAATAAGAGCTAATTAAGGTAGAAATTAAAGCTAGAATTAATGTGAGAAATTGCATAATTGCTCATTACAAGAAATTTCTCCTTTACTTATATTGTGCAATTATTGGTTGAAATGATCATTGACTTTAGTTTTCAACAGCATTTAAATTCAACAAGAATAATCATTCTGGTTTAAACATTTCTAAATAAATACTTTAGTCTCAGAAGTACAGCCTGAAACTATCTTTAACAAGGTCATACCAACAAGACTTTTACATAATTAACACATTCCCATAAAATCCCATTCAGGCACCTCAAGTACAAAGACTTTGAAAATAGTGTGAACTAGAAGCACTGGAGCGCCTGATTCACTCCACTGGCCTGAATTTACTCATTTTTCCTGAGAAATTGGGTTTCTCTTGGTTTCAACCGATCTTAATTCTGTGAAAGAATCTGATAAAGGGTCACCAAATGATCATTCCTGTAGAATTTAGTTGAAATCCATCAATTGGTTTCTGCAAAGTAGATTTTTAAAGGTTTCACCATATATTGAAATTACCACCAGCCATTAAAGCCATGTTTTCATTTAATCTGATCTTAATTCTGATAAAGAGTTGCCAAAGATCACTCTTGTAAAATTTGGTTGAAATCCATCAGTTTCTGCGAATTTTTTTTTTAAAGATTTCACCATATATGGAAACTAGCCCTTCCATTTAGGCCATGTTTTTCATCTGATCAAAATTCTTTGAAAGAATCTGATAAAGGGTCACCCAAGGATCATTTCTGTGGACTTTGGGCGAATTCTGTTTAGTTTTTTCTGAGGAGAAGATTTTAAAGTAAAAGTTTACAGACGGATGCACAGATGGACGCACAACGGACACAACGCGGTGACTTTAGCTCCACTGGCTTTCTGCCGGTGGAGCTAAAAAGTAGAAAATGCTAGTTACGCACAAATTCCATATTTCACACAATGTTTTCTATCCTAAAAGTAAAAGGATTTTAAATTTCACCAACTCAAATATGTTGTCTGCAATTTCTTTCAATTTTGATCAGTCTAGTATTGATTTTTGGTAATAGGTGTACCCATTCCCACACAACAAAATTTTAGACTGGTCCAAATGGAAAGAAGCTGCAGACGACAAGATCCAGTTGATGGTATTTTAAATATTTTCTTCTTTTTGGATAGAAGACATTGTGGATAATGAAGAAATTACTTTATATAAGCAATTTCTTCATTTTCCACAATGTTCTCAAAAGCTTTTTCCTAGAGAGGTGTAAAAAGGAGGGATTTTGCTGGAACAGGTTAAGATAGGTCAAAAAGCAAATTTTACAAGTTAAAAATAGAATTTGATGGAACTACTTTTTGTGCAAGCAAAGAAAGTAGATCTGTACTCATTTTCTTACATGGTTGTAACTAACAGGAAGGAACAAATTTTTCAACCAATCAGGAAGTAAGAAAATTGATAGATAAAACTAAAAATGAATGATATATATAGATACCAAGAAATGCTCTTCTATACGACCTGGGACAGTGTTATCAATTTACAACCTTTCAGTTGTCCTGACAAATGAGTATATTGTCTATGAGACATTTATCTGTCTGTCAGATTAACGAGAAAGATATCAGTTTTAATATCACTCTTACTGTCTACCTTAACCCATTCCCGTTCAAATATGGGATTTTACGTTCCTGTGATTTTATACTTGAGAAAACATTGTGGAAACAAGCAATTTTTCTTCATTTTACACAATGTTTTCTAACCAGAAATTTGAAATCATTTAAAATTTCATAATAAATTGTAGTCTGCAACTCCTTTCAATTTGGACCAGTCTAAAATTTTGATGTCTCGTATAGTGTTATAATTACAATTATATACCAGTAGGAGGTTTGAGTTCGAAAAAACTCTTGATTGACTGAACAGGGTTTTACTCCACTTTAAACAGTATTTAAGTCATACTAATAGTACCAAAACATCCTTTCTGAGCCTCAGGCTACTCTTCCCACTAAGGTTTACGATAATCCACTCATTGGTGAGAGACAAATGCCAGAAAGGATAATTGCCAAGGCCAGGGATCGAACCTGGAACCTCTTGGTGAGGAGTCTTACCACTAGGCAAAAAATATGGAAGAGTTCTACATGACCTAAATGATCTGGAAGAGAAGAAACTCGAGTTTCTTCTCTTCCAGATCATTTAGGTCATGTAGAACTCTATCTTTCATGTTATTCAAAATTTTAGACTGGTCCAATTTGAAAGAAGTTGCAAAAGACAATTAAATATGATGCAATTTGAAAAGTAAACAACCTACTGGTTATAAAATATTGTGTGAAAAGAAGATATTACTTGTCACAAGCAGCATGTCACAAGAAATTTCTTCTTTTTCCACAATAATTTCTCAAGTTTGAAATCACAAGGATGTAAAAACAAGAGATTGTATAGGAAAGGGTTAACAAAACTTAACCCATTCCTACATAATCCCACTTTTTTAATCCCCCTCAAGAAAAACATTTGGAAAACATTATGGAAAATGAAGAAATTTCTTGTTAAAATTGCTCTTTCTACCCAAAAGACAACTATTTTTTCAATATTCATCAATTTTTTTTTTCTGCAGCTTCTTTGAATTTGGACTTGTCTTATATTTCAAAAGCTTTAAACTGTCGTCTGCAACGCCTTTCTATTTGAACCATTCTAAAATTTTGCCATTTGGTATTGAGTTCAATTAAACACACACTGACAGTTGTCTGATTTTTGTTGCTGTTAACTTGTTTTCATTTAAACCCATTCAGACAGTCCAAACTCAATACCCTAACCATTCAGGTTGTATTTAGCTGTGTCATTAATTCCTTCACTCTGTCTACTAATCCAGTACAATCTTGTTTTTCTGCTTCAACAGACTTCTTCAACATGGAGGTATCAACTGTCAGCTAGAAAAGAAAATGATGCGAATTAGTAAAAACATGAATGCCTCCAAAACTGCAATTTTCAGTAAAATTGACCTTACATCTAGCCTGAGGAAATGACCTTGAACTTGTATGACTAGACGAGATATGACTCACCATGAGAATAACAAAAAGAAATATGACATTTTTAATTTTTTGTCATTCAAATTTTATGGCCAATGTCAGTTATTTTGCATTTGACCTTGAAGAGTGAATTTGACCTAAACAGATGTTCTTATACTTACAACCAATTAACCCATTCCCACACAATCCCGCTTTTTTACAAGCAATTTATTCATTTTAAAACTTACTTTCTACCACAAAAAACAGAGATACTCAAAATTCTCTAAACTTCAAATTGTTCTCTGCAACTTTTTGTAATTTGGACCAGTCTAATACTTTGATGTGTTGCAATGGATTAAGAGATCCTACCACTAGGAATATTCATGCAAATATAACCATCATACCAATAACCACTGAAAAATGTCAAAAAATTCATTATTGATGAGCACATGGAAAGTGATAATCACTCTTACTGCCATCCATGTCCAGTGGATTTTCTCACCAAATGGTAAAAACATGTGTGAAAAACCATGATTTACTACATACCAATCAAATGTTGTTGCAAATATTACAGTTCTGATTCTCACCTTTAAAAATGACCTTGAACTTGATTGATAATCTTTACATTGATACAAACAGAAAAGTCTTGCTAGAAACACATAAACAAAAATATAATGGAAATGTCACTTACCAATACAAAGTTTTGGAAAATTTTATAGTTTTAAATGTGCCATTGAACCTTCACCTTGATAGATGAATTAACATTGACATAACCAGAAAGGTTTTACCAAAACTACCAATCACCAAACCAAAGTTATGGCAAATAATATGGTTTCTCATGTGACCTTGAAAAATGACCTTCACACATGAACAGTTATTTTTCATTTAGACTAATAGAATGGGCTAATAACAATGGAAACACATGGGAAATATTAACCCATTCCCAAACAAACCATCAATTTTGTCCCCTCAAGAAAACCCTTGGAAAATTTTGTAGACAATGAAGACAATGGGATTGTGTCAGAAAAGGTTAAAATTTCACATGTGTGTAGAAAGGGATAAGACCTTTGTATTGATATTAATGAAATGGTCATTGTTTTCCAAAATATTTCACCCCCCCATTTTTTTTATGAGGGACGTAAAAAGCAGGATTGTAAGGGACTGGGTAAAGGTCATTTGAAATACTTCTGAATGATAATGAAAAGGTCAAATTCTGGTATAAAACTTGTCAAGCACTTGAACAATGATTTATACAAATAACCCATTCTCACAGAATAAAAACTTTGACCAGCCCAAATTCAAAGAAGTTACAGATGAAAATTTCAAGTTTGTGAAATCTTTAAAATCTTTGTCTTTTGGGGTAGAAAACATTATGGATAATGAAGAAATTGCTTTTATCAAGCAATTTATTCATTTTCCACAATGTTTTCCTAAGCTTTCATATTGAGGGGTGTTTAAAAGCGTTGTTGTGTAGGAACGGGATAAAGTCAACTATTTTGATGCCGTTATTGAACACTGTCCACACTCACTCGCCTCCAACAAGAATTTTAACTCAAATGTTAACCTTTTCCTGTTTTTCAAAATTTTAGACTGGTCAAATTTGAAAGAAGTTACAGATTTTAATTGAAAGTGTGCATAATTTGAAAAGTAACCAATCTACAGGATAGAAAACATTGTGGAAAAAGAAGAAATTGCTTGTTAAAAGCAATTTCTTCTTTTCCCACAATGTTTTCTCAAGTATAAAATCACAGGGACGTAAAAACAAGGGATTGTACAGGAAAGGGTTAAACGGCATTTTTTTGCAAAATTTAGAGACAGTTTGAGATGGTTGGTCAGTGAACTTAATGGCATTGTTACAGCTTGAATAAGTCACAAAACCAACAAAAATGATTCCGATAAATGTCAGAGTTCAGCGTTCACTTTGGGTCTAACTGTACGATTTGATTGGTCTATAGATTTTTTGATTGACAATCACAGAAAGTATGTTAAAAGTGAAAATAAGTTTACCTCCTCAATTTCTTGTTTGACCTTTATTGCATCATCATCTAAAGAACTTTGACCTTTCTGCTCTAAATCATGTAACCAACCGGTCAGCTGTCTTAACTGTTTCTGCATGGTTCTGCAAAACAAACCAAGATTTATTGCTTGAAAACAGTATTATAAACAATGCTTAGCTACTTAACAGCAAAGTTCGGTTAATCCTTAGAATCACAAGTACTAGGCCAGCTAGAAGCTTTGGCCAGGGACAATATTTTCATAGCAAGTTGCGCCACTGTGACTTGAATCAGCAAACTTTGACATCCCTTGGATTACGAGTCTGCCATACTAAGCAACAACCCAGGTAGACCCAAAAAGATACCAAGAACCACAAGAGCCTTGTTGGACATGGCCATCCCCCGCCGTAAAAGCTTGATAGTAAACTGAAGCCAGTTATTTTGGCTTCTTTGCACTGTATTTCTTCAAAGTGAGTTCGATAATAGCTACTATACATTCAGAGATATGCTCAGGACAAAATCTAAGTCTTTAAAACATCTAAGGGCAATAACTTCAAAATTATGCAAGCAAGAGTTGTGGTTCTTGTGCACTGCACTTCTCCTCACCGAGATCTATCCACTTATGAAGTTTCAAGTTGATAGCAATTATACTTTTAGAAATATGCTCCGGACAAGTTTAGTGACGGAAGGACGGAAGGACGGACGGAGACCATTACTATATCCCCTTCGCCGAAACGGCAGGGGATAAAATTTGGATGCAAATTACAATGCAACCAACCTATGTGGTAGCAAATATTGTGGGAAAAGAAGAAATTGCTTGTTACAAGCAATTTCTTCTTTTTCCACAATGTTTTCTCAAGTATTAAGGCACAGCATCATAAAATCCCGAGTTTGTACAGGAAAGGGTATAAATACCTACACAAAATAAACATAGATCAAAATCAGAGGACATAATTTGGAAATAATAGGTAGATGAGCTATCTCATTACTGTACATATTTCTATGTGCTTTTAAGACTTATATAGCTTGATTTCCATTTTACATATCAAAATATTTTTCTAAAGACATGCATTTTTTGTTCCTAAAATATGTAATTCAAAAGCCACCTATCTTTTATTCTATTAATGTTTATTATCTATTCAATTCTTGATTTTTTTTTACTGATTCATATTTATTGTAAATCTACAAACCTTAGTTTTTTCTTCTTTTGGTCAAACATCTTCAAACGGTTACGGATGGAAATAATTTCTCTCTCAATCTTCTCCGTAGAGGATAAAGTCTCAAATCCGAGTGACATTATCTGATCTCTTGGTGTCGTACAACCACTGGTAGATCTTGGAGTAATCTCCCCTGATTTAAAATCTGACACTTTGAATGACCTTGTCTGGGAGAGTGGATGTCCGTGATCAGATATCTGGCACACAACACTGGGTGTAGATGTGACAGATTGACTGGCAACACTCACAGTATCCCACACATTATCACATGTAGAAGGTACTCTCTGAAGGTTGGATCCACCTGACTTTCCAATAAAGTCTGCAGGTGTCATCAAGCGGAGGTTACTGGAAGAACTTGGCACTAATGGTTTAGATATAAATCTATTACCAGTATTGACACTGGTTTTATCAATAGCCTCTGTCTCACCCAGCCATCCATGAGGTAGAGCGGTATGAGATTCACTTATTACAGATCTAGCACTATCAACTGGTGTAATGGATGGGCCAATACTTATTGGCGTAAATACAACATTGTCTGATGGCTTATCAGTTAAAGTATTGTCTGTTCTGTCCGTAGATGGTTGTGACACTGAAACTAAATTAGATAGGTTCAGTCTCTCTACTTTTGTGTCACCCTCTTCAATCTCTGAGGGTTTTTTCTCTGGTTTTTGCTGTTTCAATATAGACACATTCTCATTATTATCTATGCCATAAGAAGAGAAAAGTCCTGCTCTTTTCAGAGATTCCACCAGGAAGTCAGGCCTTCTTGGCTTTGCTCTCTGCTGAAGTCTTGATCTGAAAATTAAACAAGAGCTCTGTCAGACAAAAATTTATAGAAGTCTGTGTATTTATTAAATGCAGTTGAAAAATAAAAATTTGTACGCAAACAGTCTTTGCACTTTGTAAAATCAAAGGTTAAATATGGGATACTAAGGTTTTGGCTTAGGCTTTGACTATGCATGCCTTGCACAAGAACATGCCAACAGAAGCATGGCTGGAACTTGTTCTCCTAAACTTTAAAACTCTTTGAATCACAAGTTATCTGTCATAGCCACAAAGCCAAGCAGTACCCCTCATAATTTCTTGATATATAAGATCCATTAAACACTTAAAACAACTGTCCAAAGTATACAAGAATATACTATATAAGGGTCCTATTAAGCAACTCCAAAATTTGCATGTCCTTTTGAAACAAGACAAACACTTAATATTATCAATATCCCCAATGGCTACATGTTACAGAAAACAAGAGGCCCATGAGGGCCTGAGACGCTCTACTGGTTATCAAGTTTCCGTTAAAGAAATCTGATATTTAAGGAAGTTAATTGCTCAAAGAAGATTGCATGAAGAAAAAAAAAGGGGCTTTATCCCCTTTATCATTTTAAGCAACAATCCTCAAAGCCCCTTTTCCCATGTTTCATGACGGATCCACTCCATTTCCAAAAGAAAGTTACCTTATGACCCTACAATCATTCTGTGAATATTTCATCAGAATCTGACAATAATTGTGGACTTTATCACATAAACAGGATTGTTTTGAAAGAAAATCAATAAGGCCCCTTTTCCTGTGTTTTCTGATGGATCAATTTCATTCCAAAAGGAACTTTCCTTACAACCCGACAATTGTCCTGTGAAATTTAAAAGACAACTTGATAATGATTGTGATCTTCATCACATACACAGTGATTAATCTACCTTTCTGGGTCACTGAGTCAATCTGACTCACTGATCTTGAAACTCTGAGTCAAATTTAAAAACAGTGAGTCAAAAATATCGAACTTATAGAAATATGCTTTCAAGTTTAGCTTTTAGTATTTATGCTTAGTTATTAATGTGAATGAATGTAATAAACTAATATAAATTGTTTGTTGTTTTATCTTCATTTAATCCTCAACAATATTCAAACCCTTGAATTAAAAACAGACATTTTCATTTATGTGGATCATCTCAGGCTGACAGCAAAACAAAATGCAACATACAACAGGCTCAGAGAAAGGTTTGATATTATGGTAGGCTTTGTGTTACAATAACTAAAATGTTTAGAAACTGCTATACTCATATTACTATCAATTACAATATAGATATCAGTAAGCAACTACTAAGATTTCTAAAGATACAGCCTCAGCTCATATTCCTGCTGTACACAAAGCTTTGACAGTTAGTTTAGACTGAGAACAGAGTGCACAAATGAACAGTCTGATCTTAGCCTACACTATCTGCAGACAGCTTTCTACTTAACTATTGTGGCATAAACTTGTACAAGACTTTTTGAAATGTAAAAACGAATGCCCTTTTTAAGCAAAATTTAAATCTAGCAGGTTAAGAGTAAAGTAAATGTTTTTCATCTAATCACTCTCCACCAGCTGTAACACTTCAACCATTTGTCGTTCCAGTTACGAACAAATTTAACTGGCTTTTTTCGTTGTCACTGCTAGAGGGCACTTCTGTATTATTGTTTTTATCCATTTCAACATTTTGATTTTCGTAACCTAGCCCGCGAACCCCGAAAAGCGTTCATGTTACGGGTCTATTAATCGTCTTTTCCTTTTCGACGCCATTTTGAAACTCGCACCGAAAATGATATTAATCGCGATCGATGATTGGATTATGAGATACTATTCAACCAATCGTTGACCACCATACAAAATCATTACTGGTTACCTGTCTCCATAGACTGGTACCACTGTCGACTTTAAAGGCTTTTTTTTAAATTTCGACGGCGCAACCGGTCTACAGTCTCCATAGATACGATCGAAGGTTTTAATGCAAAAACCTTGAGACTTATAAACTGGGACCAGAAATACGTGCGTCAGAAATACGCTCGGCGATATTTATCGTGCGTCATGCTGATTTATTTTGCGTAAATTACGCATGACGCAGAGGTAGATAAATCACTGCATACACAAGAATGTTTTGAATGATAATCTGTAAGGCCCCTTTTCCTGTGTTTCGAATGCCACAATTATTCCATGCATCTTTGAAGAGAATCCAATAAAACTGTTGACTTTATTGTGTTAACAAAGATATTAAATTCAAGTTCTCATAAGGCCCTTTTTCCCGTGATATTTTACTGTTGGTTTTATCATTCTATGAAAGTTAAAAGTGAATCCCATGAAATATTGGGAATTCATTATGTTTACTAGAATATTTAAAAAAAATAAATCATATGGCCCCTTTTTACATGATACTTGTTGGATTGTACCCAGTTCTGAAAAGAACCATTGAAGTATTTGAACAATCATTCTGTGAAATTTTGAAGTGAATCCGGTCAAATCAAGGGACATCATTGTGTTGATCAGAATATTTAAGAGAGTTTTTCATAAGGCCCCTTTTTATGTGACACTTGCTATAGTCAGATCCACTGTCAAAATCAACAATTTGAATGATGGTACAATCAATCTGTTTAATCTGTGGAATTTATTGTGTTAATGAGTTTATAGTGAAATCTTCATAGGGCCCCTTTTCTCATGATACTTTACAGAACAAACCAAATTTCAAAAGGAACAATTCTAATGAAGGTAGAATCATTCTTTAAAAGTTAAAGAGAATCAATGAAAACAGTGGACTGAATTGTGTCAAGAATTTTTGTAACAAAATTTTCATAATGCCCCTTTTTCCGTGAAACTTAACAAATCAGACCCAATGTACAAAGGAACAATCCTAATGATAGTTTGAAGAAAATGATAAAGACTGAGGACTTTATTGTAATAATGATGTTTTGTATTAAAATTTTTACAAGGTCCCTTTTCTTGTGTCACTTAACCAATCAGACCTAATTTACAAAGGAACAATCCAAATGATGGTACAATCATTCTATTAAAGTTTGAAGAGATTCTGATAAAGACTGTGGGCATTGTTGTGTTTATGAGGATTTGGTAATAATTTTTCATACAGCCCCTTTTCCTATGATACTAGACAGATCAGGCCCAATTTGATAAGAAACAATCCTTATGATGGTACAAACATTCTGTGAAAGATTGAACAGAATCTGATGAAAACTGCAGACTTTATCTTGGTGTCAAATTTTTAAAATAAAATTTTCATCAGGCTCCTTTTCCTGTGATACTTGAAGGATCAGGTCTCATGTCAGCATCAACAATCGTGATTATTGTAAAATAATTCTGTGAAGGTTTGAATAAAATCCAATGAAAGCTCTGGACTTGTCTACAAGGATTATAGATAAAATTCTCTAAAGGCCCCTTTTCCCATGATACTAGACAGATCACACCTAATTTGAAAAGAAAGAATCCTCATGATGGAATAATCATTCTGTGAAAGTTTTAACAGAATCTGATGAAAACTGTTGACTTTATTGTGGTACAATGATTTTAAAATTAAATTTCATAATGCTCCTTTTCCTGTGATACTTGACGGATCAGGTCTAATGCAAACATCAACAATCATTATTATTGTACAATTATTCTGTGAATGTTTGAAGAAAATCCGATGAAAGCTCTGGACTTAGTAACAAGGATTTATAAATAAAATTTTCATAAGGCCCCTTTTCCTGTGCTTCTTGACAGTTCAAACCCTGTTATGAAAAGAATGATAGTTATGACCTTCCAATCATTCTGTGAAAGTTTCAACAAAATCTGATCAAAGCTGTGGGATTTATTGCGTTAACAGGGTTTTATTAATTGAATTTTCATATAGCCCCTTTTTCCCATGTTACTTGATGGATCTGAACCAATTCCAAAGGGAACTCTTCTTACAAAAGTATAATTATTCTGTTTGAGTATAAAGACAACCCCATCTCATCTGTGGACTTACAAGCATTAATTAAGATTTTTTTAATTGAATTTTCCTAAGGCCCCTTTTCCTATGTTTCTCAATGGATCAGACCCAATTGGAAAGGAACAATCCTTATGATGGTGCAATCATTATGTGAAAGTTTGAAGTCAATCAGGTGAAATCTAGGGCCATTACGTGTTAACTAAGATTTTCTTATTAAATTTTCATAGGGCCCCTTTTCCCATGAAACTTGATGGATCAAACCTACTTCCGAAAGGAACAATCCATTTAATGTAATAATCATTCTGGGAATGTTTGAAGAGAATTTGTTGAAAATTATGGACTCTATTGTGTTTATGAGGACTTTTTCAATCCAGTTCTTATCTGGCCCCTTTTTCCCGTGGTCCTTGACTGATCATACCAAATTTTGAAAGGAACAATTCTTATGATGGTACAATCATTCTGTGAAAGTTTGAAGTCAATCAGATGAAAACTGTGGACTCTAGACTGTTAACAAAGATCTTTGAATTAAATTTTAATAAGGCCCCTTTTCCTATGTTTCTTGAGGAATCATATCCCATTCCAAAAGGTACAATCCTTATGACAGTACAATCATTCTGTGAAAGTTTGAAGAGAATCCGTTGAAAATTGTTGGCTCTAGATTATTAATGAGAATTTTTTATTAAACATTTCATAAGGCCCCTTTTTCCTGTGTTTCTTGAAGGATCATACCAAATTTCGAAAGGAATAATCCTTATGATAGTACAATCAATCTGTGAAAGTTTGAAGGGAATCCGATGAAAACTATTGACTCCAGAGTGTTAAAGAGTATTTCTTAAAAGATTTTTCGATTAAATTTGAATAAGGCCCCTTTTCCTGTGTTTCCTGATGGATCTTACCAAATTCCCATAGGAACAATCCTTATGATCGTACAATCATTTTGTGAAAGTTTAAATACAATCTGATGAAAACTGTGGACTCTAGAGTGTTTTTTTATTTAAATTTTCATAAGGCCCCTTTTCCCCTGTTTCATGACAGATCAAACCCATTTTCGAAAGGTACGATCCTTATGATTGTACAATCATTCTGAGAAAGTTTGAAGAGAAACTATAAAAACTGTGGACTCTATCGTGTAAACGAGGATTTTTAATGGAATTTTGAATTGAATTTTCATAAGGCCCCTTTTCCCATGTTTCTTGACAGATCATACCCAATTTTGAAAGGAACGTTCCTTATGATGGTACAATCATTCTGAGAAAGTTTGAAGAGAAACTATAAAAACTGTGGACTCTATCGTGTAAACGAGGATTTTTAATGGAATTGTAATTAAATTTTCATAAGGCCCCTTTCCCATGTTTCATGACAGATCAAACCCATTTTCGAAAGGTACGATCCTTATGATTGTACAATCATTCTGAGAAAGTTTGAAGAGAAACTATAAAAACTGTGGACTCTATCGTGTAAACGAGGATTTTTAATGGAATTTTAATTAAATTTTCATAAGGCCCCTTTCCCATGTTTCTTGTCGGATCATACCAAATTTTGAAAGGAACGATCTTTGTGTTGGTACAATCATTCTGTGAAAGTTTGAAGAGAATCTGATAAGAACTGTGGACTCTATCGCATAAACAAGGATTTTTTAATTAAATTTTCTTAAGGCCCCTTTTTCCATGTTTCTTGACGGATCATACCAATTTTTGAAAGGAACAATCCTTATGATGGTACAATCATTCTGTGAAAGTTTGAAGAGAATTCGATGAAAACTGTGGACTTAATCGCGTAAACAAAGATTTTTTAATTAAGTTTTAATTGAGCCCCTTTTCCCGTGTTTCTTGACGGATCTGACCCAATTTTGAAAGGAAAGATCCTTATGATGGTACAATCATTCTGTGAAAGTTTGAAGAGAATCCGATGAAAACTGTGGACTTTATCGCGTAAACAAAGAAAAGTTTAACGGACGGACGGATGCACGGACGCCGGACGGGAAAAAGCCATCGCTATAGCTCTAGTGGCCTTCGGCCAGTAGAGCTAAAAATTTGTCAATGGACAAGAACCCTTTTTTCAACAAAGGGGAATAACTCCAAGAAAAGTCAATGGAACGTAACCAAAATGGAACATACACACCTTTCTTTGTTACTGAAACAACATGTGAAATTGAGTGAAATTCATGAAGCAGTTGAAGAGAAAATGAGTGGACAACATTTTCATCTAAAGGCCATAACTCCATTAAAAGTGAATCCACTGAAATCAAATTACAATATGCACCTCTCTACTTTACGGCATGTCTGTCTGTAAAGTTTGAATCAAATCTCTGGAATAGTTGAAAAGAAAATAAGGGGACAATATTTTTCACCAAATAGCCATTACTTAGTCAAAGGTAAATAGACTGCATTGCTGAAAAATTGATAGGACAAGGAAATAGGTACAGAAGGACATCCAACAAACCACCAACAAGCTGACTCCTATAAATCTTCTTACAAAATTTTGGGAGGTATAATTAACTCTTTCCTGTTTTGCAAAATATAAGACCAGTCCAAATTCAAAGGATTTGCAGACATAATTTTAAAGTGGATATAATTTGAAGAATAACCATTCAGCAGGGTAGAGAATATTGTGCTTTTACAAGCAATTTCTTCTTTTTCTACAATGTGTTATCAATTATAAAATGAGAGATTGAAAAGGAGTTAAGAGTTAATCTAATTTTCTACTGATTTTACCTGTGTACGTAGGCATATAACTTGAACACCAAAACATAACTTAACCCTTGTCATGCTGTATAAATTACCTTACTGAATTGCTGTCAAATCAAAGGACTGAAAGCACTGATAGAACTTGTCGTTCAATAATATTTCTTTTAGGAATCAACCTCATAAACAACTCGGGGAGGAAAAGTATGAGCAGGAGGTGTAGACTAAGATCAGTCTGCACAAACGTGAAGTCTGATCTTAGTCTACACCTCCTGCCAAAACCAGAATATTCCGGGTTCAGCATGACAAGGGTTAATACCTATCAAAAAGGTACCTGTCTATATCAGTTGTAATTGAGATTCTGGACACGGCTGATACTGGTCTGCCTGGTGAGGCAGTCTTTGAAGGTATTGGGAATGGAACATTGGCTTTCTTTAACTAAAATGAAAACAATATCTGTTAGTTAACGAAGGCATGT
The DNA here is from genome assembly GCA_946902895.1 of Fragum fragum. Taxonomy (NCBI): domain Eukaryota; kingdom Metazoa; phylum Mollusca; class Bivalvia; order Cardiida; family Cardiidae; genus Fragum; species Fragum fragum. Next base: position 11,607,630 of record OX336374.1, read on the forward strand.
GCTTTGATCCTTTTTGTTAGACATTATTTTTCATATTTTGCAAGGAGAGTTGAATTATGACCTAAACCAATTAATATATGGCAAAATTTTAGACAAGTCAAAATTGAAAAGAGTTGCAGAAAACAATTAAATGCCTATGAAATTTAAGATTTTTCAACTCTCTGGGTTGAAACATTGTGGAAAGAAGAAATTGCTTGGTTAAAGCAATTTCTTCATTTTCCACAATGTTTTCCTAAATTGTTTTCCTTGAGAGGCATCAAAAAGCTTCATTGTGGGAATGGAACATTGGCTTTCTTTAACTCAAATAAAAACAATATCTGTTAGTTAACGAAGGCATGTGCTTTGATCCTTTTTGTTAAACATTATTTTTCATATTTTGCAAGGAGATTTGAATTATGACCTTAACCAATTGATAGATTGCAAAATTTTAGACAAGTCAAAATTGAAAAGAGTTGCAGAAAACAATTAAATGCCTATGAAATTTAAGATTTTTCAACTCTCTGGGTTGAAACATTGTGGAAAGAAGAAATTTCTTGGTTCAAGCAATTTCTTCATTTTCCACAATGTTTTCCTAAATTGTTTTCCTTGAGAGGCATCAAAAAGCTTCATTGTGGGAATGGAACATTGGCTTTCTTTAACTCAAATAAAAACAATATCTGTTAGTTAACGAAGGCATGTGCTTTGATCCTTTTTGTTAAACATTATTATTCATATTTTGCAAGGAGATTTGAATTATGACCTTAACCGATTGATAGATGGCAAAGTTTTAGACTATTCAAAATTGAAAAGAGTTGCAGACAATACTTAAATGCCTACAAAATTTTAGATTTTTTCAGCTTTCTACTTTGAAAACATTGTGAAAAAGAAGAAATTTCTTGGTTCAAGCAATTTCTTTACTTTACATAATATTTTGCTCAAATGTTTTCCTTGAGGGGTATCAAAAAGCGTCATTGTGTGGGAATGGGTTAAATGGAAGGGCAAAGCTTGAAAGCTATAGTTTGAATTGTTTCAGAGATATGACAAGTTGAAGAGGGGTAATAATTCAGCTATGATAAATGTTTGAGTAAATAATCTTTGTTTGCTTGAAAGTTAATGATTGATCCAGATACTTGTCAAATCATACAATAAGATAGGAACTTTTAACTCTGACATTTGTCGATATTTATGTTAAGCATGCTTGTTGGTTACCAGTTTGAGATAGAACTACAGTTTATTCAAACTAGTAACGATGTTAAGGTCACCAAACATTCTTTTCTATTTTGTTTTTCATGTAACTAACAAAAATCTTGCAAAATACCATTGTCTAACATCAAAGTTGAACTGTAGGAGTTGAGTGGGTGTTGCTAGCAAAATCTGTTAACCCTTTCCTGTTTATTTCAATAATAATCATTCAGTATGGTAGAAAATATTGTTGAAAAAAAAGAAATTGCTTGTTACAAGAAATTTCTTCTTTTTCCACAATGTTTTCCTAAGTATAAAAACACAGAGACATAAAAACCAGTGATTAAACAGGAAAGGGTTAATTAAAATGGAATATCACAGATTTATTCTAAGCTTTTTTGATTAATTGATTGTTAAGGATTTTGTTGCAGTTTCAGTTGTATCACAGTGGTTTGAGCACCTTACAATGGCTTCTCTAATTTCTCACATTGGTCTAACTAAGATACCAGCAGCACATCCCACTTAGGCATACTACTTATCATTTGCCCCTTTAGTGTGAGAGACATATGCCACTTGTAGCAATCACTGTTGTCACATGTCAGACAGAATGTTGGCGGTGAAGGATTTGATCTCAATACTCTAGGACTGAAAGCTAACCAGGCTTAAAAGTTTACAAATATGGCACATAGTTTAACCCATTCCCACTCAGTCCCTTCTTTTTACGCCCCTCAACAAAAAGCTTTGGAAAACATTGTGGAAAATGAAGAAATTGCTTGGATCAAGCAATTTCTTCATTATTCACAATGTTTCTATCCAATTAGACGAAAAAATTTAGAATTCCATCAACTTGAAATTGTGTTGCATATCCTTTCAATTTGGTCCGGTCCAAAATTCCACTGTGTTGGAATGGGTTAAATAAGTACAGCAGGAAAATTTCCATTTGATTAAAACCAAACATTGTTAACTCTTGTCAAGCTAATTCACGAATCCTCTACAGATTTTTTATTAAAATCAAAGGGCTGAAAGCACTGGAAGCACCAATTGTAGGTTAATATTTCTTTTGAAAATTTGTCTTATTAACAATTTTGGTTTAAAAGGGACAAGCAGGTGGTGTAGACTAACTATAGACTGCACATATGTGCAGGCTGATCTCTGCCTATACCTCCTGCCAAAGCAGGAACATTCTTGGCTCAGCATGACAAGGATTAATATTGCATACCTCAATATTTTTTGCAGTCTCTGTAATCATACTGACAGATATGACACTTCTAGGAGTAATATTGACAGAATTATCTCCCCTTGGCATATCTGGCATTGACTTAAGAGACCGTTGAGTATCTTCCCCTGACATCAATTTAGTTTGACTCTGGATGGAATAGTCTCCCTTTGGTAAGACTGGCAATGAATGTAGAGAATGTGGAGTTTCCTCCCCTGTCATAAGTCTAGAACGGCTCCTCTTGGCAGCCCAATGTTTCCAGTATAAACCAATTTTCAATACCCTCCTTGATACATCAAAAGCAGTCTGAAGATATAAAGAGAGATGTTGAGTATATGCCAGAAGAAAAAGAATAAATTTTACTTTGATGTATGTTATAGTTCCATATAAGTATGAACTAATTATGGCCTATTTGAATAAATTCTACTAATACTAATTCAATATTAGTTCTATCAAATTCCTATGTTCTTAAGTACAAAACAGTTTTGTATGATTACACAAGAAGTACATTGTCCCTACAAACATCCTGTGAAAGTTCAAAGGATCCTGAAACTATTTGTGAACTTTATGGCTCAACAAGAAATCATAACAGAGAGATGCACTGGTGGAAAGCCAGACGAACAGACAGATTGCAACAATTACATGGCAATAGCAATACAATAGAATTTTTTTTTTAAAAAAAAGAACAACTTAAACACATTCCCACATACTCTCACTTTTTGACTCACATACACACACACACACACACTTCCAGAACAGCTTTGGTAAACATTGCAGAAAATGAAACAAAAGTTTGTGACAAGCAATTTCTTCAATATCCACATTTTTTTTTACCTCCAAAGACTAACAAAATTAAGTTTTCCAAGACTATAAATTGTTGTCTACAAAATCTTTGACTGGTTAGCAGTTAACATGAACATGCCTGTGCCTGTTGTTGAGCAGCAAAGTTTTTCCTCATGGCTGACAAATCATCCGCAACACACAACCACTTTTTCACACCCTCTCTTAGTAATCTCTGTCTGTGTCTTTCCATGGCAGCTGCTACCAAAGCTTTCTTCTCTTTACGATGTTGGGTGTACATATACCATGCAATCAGAACCTTAAAAGTCAAGAAATCGGTACAGAAAATTGTTTATTTGACAATGAGATTGAAACCAGATTGAATGCTGAAAGGTACACAATTGAATAATTGTGATTGAATGCTGATTACTTTTCGCTCTGAGCAGATTAAACGTTTTTTGTTTAGATGCCATAGTTCAATGATTGCAACTTTTCATGCAATCCCTACAACATCAGGAAAAATCTCATTGTTATTTTTTAAATTTGAATTACCGAATTTATTAATCACCAAAACTATTGTGGTGATGTTAATTATCGGAATGGTTGAATGTTGATGCTGTTGAACGCTTTTGTCAAGGATTGATTGATCGCACATTGGAAAACCTTGATTGCTACAAGATTGAACGCTGATTGAACATGATTGTCCAGAATGTGATTGAAATGATTGTCAAATTGACAATGTACCAAACTGTAGTATTGAAATACAGGTTAGACATATCCTGGCTTAATTGCGAGACTGCTCAGCATGTCTATGCTTTGTATAGATACTTAGAACAATATCTCAATCAACTTTTGATAAGTTAATTGGACCATAGTTTTGATTGAAATAAATAATACTCATAGCTACACAACATCAAGTTTCTAACCATTATTTCAATCCAAAGAAAAGTAAGTGTATTTACAATTATATCAAAAGACAGTCACCATTTATAATCAACAACACCATTCAAAACAAAACTCATTTTCACCCATTCCCACACAACAAAATTTTAGACTGGCCCACATTGAAAGAGGTTCAGACAAAAAAAGTAAGTAAATGGAATTTGAATTTTTTACTCTTTTTGGATAGAAACATTGTGTAATGAAGAAGAAATTGCTTGTAATTTTAGACTGGTCCAACTTCAAAGAAGTTGCAGACGACGATTCTTAAGTTGTGAAATTAAAAAACAAGAGGGCCACTGGCTCTAAAGCACTCACCTGAGTTGATGACTATAGAAGTAAAATAGCACAAGTGACTTAATTTTAGCCAAAAGTGACCCATTATCAAATCTTGTCTAAGAAACCAAGAACAAACATTATTACCAGGTTTCAAGGTATTTGTGCAAGAAAAGTACTAAGTAAATTGGAAAGAAGATTTCTTTATATTAGACCTTATGACCTAGTTTTTGACCCCATGTGACCTACTACCAATTTTGACAAAGATTTTTATGAAGACAAACATCTGAATAAATATCCAGTCAATTGAGTAAACAAGAGTGCTAGTGGCCCTGGCATTCACCTGAGATAAGGCTCTGTTTTTCTTCAAGGCTTAATACAAACTGGGTGGGGAGAAGACTTTAACTAAAATCAACTTATGTTTCCATGCCAACCAATGCTTTCAACAGATTTCAAATATTTAAGTAATTATTTAAAGAGGGCAAACTAACCTATTTCTGCCCAATTTGGTTTAAATTGGCCAAATAGTTTTAAAAGGGTTGCCCTCTATATCCTATTTTAGCCTAAAAACCCTTTTGCTCTGAAATCAATTTTGAAAGAGGTCAATGTACTGATGCTTCATGCAAATTCGAGATTCTTCAACTTCTGGGCAGGAGGAGATGGTTTTTTACTCTTTTTTTTTCAATTTTACTCTTGTTGTCATAGCAACCAGAGTTTTCAACTAATTAAAATTCTTTGGCTGAAATCAGCCCAGTAGTTTGTGAGGAGATGACGTTTTTAAAATCTTTCTTTATTTCTATATAAGCCCCACCCCTTTGGGGCTCCGCCCTGGGATGTCGTTTTAAAAGTCCTTCTTTATAAGCCCCATCCCCCTTGGGCCTGGCCCCTGGGAACCCGAGGGTGATGATTTTAGCAATTCTATAAAAGGTCATTGTACTGATGGTTCATGCCAAATATCAAGGCTCTACTTCTTCTGGGTCAGGAGGAGATAATTTTTCAAGTTTATATTAAAATCTTAGTTTTGTTGCCATGGCAACCAGAGTTTTTAACGGATTTCAATTCTTTTAGCAATTTTCAAAGGGCACAACCCAAGGAACATTCCCACCAAATTTGGTTGAAATCAGCCCCGCCGTTTGGGATGAGATGTCATTTTAAGATTGTTGACACACGACGGACGATCGAAATACCTCACAATGAGCACTTCGTGCTTAGGTGAGCTAAAATTTGGGCCTCTAGAGTAAAAACAAGACCTAGTGTCCTTGTTTTTTACCCCATGTGAACTTTTGAACTTTGCTGAGATATCATGGACACAAACGTTCTGACCAAGTACCATTTAATTTGAGCCTTAAATGTGACCTCTGCATACAATGTTATTCATAGGATCTGACCTAGTGACCCTAGTTTTTGACCACACATAACCCAATTTAAATTTTGACTGAGATATTATGCAGACAAACATTCCGACCAAATGTCAATTCAATTGAGCCAAAAAAAGGGGCCTCTAAAATTTGATAGACTGACCTAGTTTTTAACCTGATATGATCCAATATTGAACTTGTTCCAGACTTTACGGAGACAAACATTCTAACTATTTTTCGAGACATTTGAGCAAAAATTGAGGCTTCTAGAGTACTTGCAATATGTTGACTCACAACGGACAACAGACATATCAAGATCACAAAAGTTCACCACTTATTGGTCAGGTGAGCTAAAAAATGCTTAAAATATTGTGGATTAACAAGCCATTACTTCAATATCCACAATGTTTTTTCAAGGTTGTTTTTCTATTCTAGAGGGCCGTGAAAAAGTGGAAATAGCTTCAATGCAAAAATACCTTTCTATGTAGTGTCAAACACCAGTGCCATAAGGCAAGGTTTGTCCTCTCTTTCTCTATCTCTGCGTTACCAAGTACATGTTTCCAAGCAATGAAGTATCGAGCCTTTAACCGTACACTCAGGAACCATTCTGACTGCTTTTTTAACAACTGAAAAGTGACCAAACAGAACTCTCAATAAGTAAAATTGTCTTATCAGTTGTGATCAAGAAAAGAAAGATTCTTCTCACATGCAGATATTCTCTGGTATAGTCGTAATTAGCAAACCCTTTCTTTGACCCATTACTACACAGTGAAATTTTAAACCCGTCTAAAATGAAAGAAGTTGCAGATGAAAATTTCAAATAGTTGAAATTTTTCAAAAATAATGTAGGAAATGCAGAAATTGCTTGTAACAAGCAATATCTTCATTTTCCATATTTGTTTTATAGAGCTATTGTCTTGAGGGGCATAAAAGGAGGGATTGTGTGGGAAGGGGTTAAATAACAGTACAAAATACACATTTGAAAGACTAATAAATCTAAGGAAGACAACAATGTTAGGGGTTTTTTTATTATTAAACTACAATATTTCAGGCTTTTCCAAAAAGAGTGTCAACAAGTCAAAGCTTGTTTCAACTGAAATCAAATGGCTTACAGGAAAGGACAAATGTGAGAAAAGAGTAATTGCTTGATAAAGCAATATATCAGTTGCCTTATTTTCAATACTTGTTTTGTTCAGCTAATAAAATCAATGAAATTTAGTTTTCCCCCAATTTAACAAAATAAAACACCAGATATTGCGGCCTGAACTCATTCCGGATGTTATCATACATCAGCTGAAAGGGATTTATTAAGGAATATCAGTCTTCTTTAAATGGTATAAAGCCAGAAGATTCCTGTTTTACAGGAGGTATAGACAGAGATCAGCATGCTCATAAGTGCAGTGTGATCTTATTCTAGACCATTTATTTCACATTCACAAGCCATAGTTGTTTATAAGATTAATTTACACAAGAAATATTATCCCACACCTTTTGCTTTCAGTGCTTTCAAATTTTGATTTTAATTCAGTTCCATATGTTATTATATTCAGCATAAAAAGGGAAGGGGTGTAGAATTCTCATGCCCCTCTTGTTCAACATTGGCTTTTCTACTTGCAGGTATGTACATTTTTTCAAGGCCACTTGTCCAGAAACAAGTAAATACCTGGGCAAATCTCAGAATTGTACAAAAGAGATCTCAGACAACACATTATATAATGGAAAATTATCATAATATGGTTTCCAGCATTTTCTTCATTAATGACAATATTTTCTTAAAATTCAGCACAATCCTTTTTTGCAAACAAGTTCATCACAACTCTTGTCAAGTAGAAAATCATGTTTTACTTGACCAGGGATAAAGGGAGAAAACCTGTATTTCCAAACCACTGACAAGACTTGACTATTTGTGAAATGATACTATATTAATCAGTGCTGACACCATTGGCTTTACTTGAAATTTTGCAATTTTTTAGCCCTAATGAACATATACAGATGCGTTTTGAGAATAACCCTGATATTTAATATATGCCTCCTAAAAAAGAGGTAAAAGAAACCTAATACATGTATGCAATTAATAAACTATTCAAAAACCTTTGAGCAACTGACAATTTATCTATAAAGACAATTAGTCAGACAGACAACTGAAAAGCAATTTACCTGATCTTAAAAGGAGGGGCATTAAAAGCTAACCTTTTTCCTGATGGACTCCTGGTTAAATGTTTTCCACCGATGGATAACATTGTACTGGATCCTCTGTTTGTAATACAAATCTGCTTTTTCTAATTTCATTCTTTCATCTTTATGAGCAATAAAATTCTCCTTCCATTTCATGAAATAGACCTTCTGTACTTCTGCAAGAATATCCGTCAGAATTTCAGTTAACCCTTACAAGCAATTTCTTCATTTTCGACACTTTTTTCTGTCCCGAAAGACAGAGACTTTTAAAATCCCATTGACTTGAAAGTTTTGTCTACAGCTCTTTTCAATTTGGACCAGTCTAATATTCTATCCTTTGGGAAGGGGTTAAAAAGTGCCCTCAGCATTATACGAAATGAAACATCATGCTGAACCTGTATTATTCCTGTTTCAGCAGGAGGTAGAGACAATTATAATAGAGAATCAACACATACAAGAAAAGAAAACCAATTTACCTGATCCTTTCTTTTTGCTGTCTTGACCCCTTAAAATCAGTTTTGACCCCTAGAGTTTCATGGGCAAGGCTCCTTAACCCTTTCCCGTTCAAATACGGGATTCTACGTTGCTGTGATTTTTTACTGGAGAAAACATTGTGGAAAAAGAAGAAATTGCTTGTTCCTTTTTCAACAATATTTTCTACCACATAGGATGGTTTCATTTCAGATGGCATCCAGTTTTCATTGTCGTCTGCAAACTCTTTCAATTTGGACTAGTCTAAAATTTTCAAAAACGGGAAAGGGTTAATTCCAAACACCGGCACAAGATCTGTTGTTATGCATTTTAACCCATGCAAACACAATGATGTATTTTGAAACTCTTCTATAAAAAAAATTGGAAAACACTGTTAAATGAAGAAATTATTTTTAACAAGCAATTTCTTCATTTTACACAATATTTTCATCCAGTACGTTGAAAAATCTAAAATTTTATAAACTTCTTTCAATTTGGACCAGTCTAACATTTTGTCATCTGGTAAAGGGTCAGTTGAGTATTTGTAGAGTTGTTTATTCATAAGGTATATCAACAAAAATTATAGAGAGGAGGAAAGGGAGGCTTATCATAGTATAACAATTTAACCCTTTCGACACAACAAAATTTTAGACTGGTCTAAATTGAAAGAAGCAGGAGGTGAAAATTTCAAGTTGTTGGATTTTTAATTTTTTTCATCTTTTGGGATAGACATTGTGGATAAAGAAGACATTGCTTGATAAAAGCTATTTTTTTCATTTGCCACAATGTTTTCCAAAGCTTTTTTCTTGAGGGGTATAAAAAAGAGGGATTAAGTGAGAATGGGTTAAACATGAGGTGAGACCATGGGAAAAACTAGAAAAGATCAGAAAGGACAAACATATAAAAATTGGACATATAATGTTCTATAATGTCCTATAAAATCAATCCTCTATAAATGCTGTTTAAGGCTTTACTAGCCCTAGAATTAGTTTAACTGGTTGTGGCGGAAAGAGTAAGCAGTCAACACTTTATCTGTGACCAAATACGTATAGAATTAAAATTAGTAATTTTATAACAAACGTATAACAAAATTTACTAAAGCCAAAACAAAAAATGTTTTCCCCATCTCTTTTAGTTTATTTCACAGAAACAACGATTGGCTTTTCAAGTACTTGATATTGCTAATAAGTCAAAAAAGGGGGAAAATTCTTACAAAAAATTTAAACAGTTACTCCCCTTGTTGAGGTAGATTTTTCTTTTGATAGTGTACATGTATTCTGAGTTTCAAGGGAGTGTGTTAATCCATTCCAACACAATGACCCTTTTTGAGAAATTAGGAAACAGTAATTTCTTCATTTTATGTTATGTTTTCAATCCAAAAAGTTGGAATTACCTAAAATTTCATAAACTTTAAATTGTTGTTTGCGACTCTTTTAAATTTAGACCAGTCTAAAATTTTGCCACCTGGTAATGGGTTAAATAATACCAGAAATATTGAACAAGAGCATTGCCTACGGGTGCCTATGCTTGGCTGTTGGGTGCTGGATAGAGGACAAAATGCATCTAGAGTTATCCCCCTTGATAGTATAGGTTGCTCTTTTGAGTTTTTGCATGATGACGACAACAGCACCAAGGCTATCGCAATACCTCGGGTTTCCTCCGAAAACAACCCAGTTAAAAATGTAAAAACATTTTGGACAAAGACAATGCAGACATAGAAGTGTGGCTATAGCAATACCTCAGGCTAACAATCCTTCAATAATCAATAGTAATAAAAATCTTACTGCTGTTGAGATCTTCTCTTGCAGAGGTCACCCATTGTCTTGTTTCTGATTTCTTATAAGCATGAATAGCAGCAAATCTGTGCCAGCATTTAAATACCTGAAAATTTAGATAAACTCTGACAGAAAAGGTACAATTTTTCTTATTGTTGAGTAGCAGTTCAGGGCCTGAGATTTTAAAACTTTTTGCTCCACTTAATTTTATCAAAATTTCCCTACATAGATAAACCCATTCCCACATAATGATGCTTTTAGACACCAAGAAAAAAGCTTTGTAAAACATTGTGAAAAATAAAGAAATTGCTTGTCAAAAGCAATTTCTTTATTTTCCATGATAATTTCAATCTTTAAGGAACCAAAAATTTAAATTTTCATACACTAAGAAATGTCATCTGCAACATCTCTAATTTTGGACCAGTCTTACATTAGTCTTCTGGTAATGGGTTTAAGAATTCTTTTGAATTTCTGTGACATCTTAATTTGTTTAGAAACTCTCTATACAGGGGTAATCTCTATTGGCTAGCCCCTAACCAATTGACTTGGTTGCTAGGCTATTGAGGACATCATCACAATGTCTAATATTCTAAATTTAAATTTGTATCACCAAATGATAAGCCTTATTGAGAACTTCATTAGTGAATTCATGCAAACAATCATTGTTCTGATTTCAATAAGGGATAATGAAAACAGAGGAAATACTTCTAGCCAATCTAAATTTGATCAACTTTTCTTTTGTTTTGTTAAATCCTTAATAACCTTTGATGTATGACACACTTTCACACACTAGCTAGACAAAAACTGACTTGATAACAGCAATGGTTCCACAGTTAATAAAGCAAAGTGCACTTAGGGGAGTGTATGTTTAGTGAGCCACATATCTATTTATTCTTAATATGAAGGTCAAATTCAGGTAAATAAAATAATAAACAGTCTTTATCTCTTCACAAGGAGGTCTTTAACCCGTAACAAGAATATAAAGTTTAGACCAGTCCACAGTGAAACAATTGGAGGATGACAGAAAATGTAAGGTGTCATCCATTTAACCTTTCCTGGACAAACCCGGGATTTTACGTCACTGTGATTTTATACTTGAGAAAACATTGTGGAAAAAGGAGAAATTGCTTGTGACAAGCAATTTCTCCTTTTCCCACAATATTTTCTACCACATAGGATGGTCAGATTTCAAATTGCATGCATATTTCATTGTTGTCTGCAACCTCTTTCAAATTGGACCAGTCTAAAATTTCATAAAACAGGAAAGGGTTAACTATTTAACCCATTCACACTTGACAAAATTTAAGACTGGTCCAAATTGAAAGAAGTTGCAGATGACAATTTTTAGTTTATGAAATTCTTAAATTCTTCATTTTATTGAGGTAGAAAACATTGTGGATAAGGAAGATATTGCTTCTAACAAGCATTTTCTTCATTTTCCACAATGTTTTCCTAAGTCTTTTTACTTAAGAGGCATCAAAAAGCATCATTGTGTGGGATTGGGTTAACAGAATGAATACAATACAATGTAAGAAAAGGAAAAATGACTGGTCACAAGTATTTTTTACTTCAACCATTTTTGTCAAAAGTTCTTTTTCTCCAGGTTGTCAAAATATGGTTTTGTTTGGAAATATTAATCCATTTTGACACAATCCATGTTTTTGACATGCTTAGAAATTAAGGAAAACTTTGAGAGAAAGGGATTAATTGCTTTTATCAGATAGTTTCTGCTTTTCATCACATTGTTTTCTACCTTTTAGGCACTTATCTTTACAGTTTAAACACATATTTATTCAACTTCTCACAAATTTGGACAAGTTTTACAATTTTGTTGCCTGGTAATGGGTTATGGGATTAAGGATGGGTATTGCACATTACCAATCAGAATTACCTTTGACAAAAGAGTCAAATGTTTATGTCTGTCAGCAAGTAACTCTGCCTGCTTCTCAGCTTTTTGTTCAACAACATTCTCTCTCCATGTCAGAAATGCAGACCTGTAAATATAGCATTATTGAATGAGGTACACTTTTACAAAATCAACATGTTCTGGTCTCTGACTTTTGTAATTGATGGAATGATGGCCACTTCCACTGACCCCAACATTAAGTAAGACTTACAAATTAAATGGCATTAATCAGAAAATTCTATGGTAAGAAACATGGAACAGACAAGAGGGCCATAATGGTCCTATAATGCTCACCTGAGTATGATCATTCAAGGTTTTATGATAAATACAAAATATCAAAGCTCTACACCAATTTTTTTTAAAGATTTTCTCCTTTAATCCTAGGTATATTGAAGATCCCACAACATAGGGCTAATTTCCTGAGAATGATAAATCTTCCAAGAATTTTGTTAGAAGGTTAATGTGTATTGATAAATACCAAATAAAATGCTCTAGCTAGCCTTATTGTTTAGGAGAAAAAGATTTTCTTTATTCCTATCTAAAATCAGGAATTGCACAAAAAGGGGGCTAATTTTCAGAGTACAGTTAATCTTTGATGTATTTTCGTAGAGGGTCAATAGACATCGATTTGTACCAAGTATCAAACTTTCGGCCTTATGGTTTGGGAGAAGAAGACTTTCAAAAATATCCTTCTTTATTCCTATTTGAAATCAGGGATTGAGAAGAAAAGGGATAATTTTCAGAGTACTGTAATTCTTTGAAGTATTTTGGTAGAGGGTCATTGATAATAGGCATTGATACATACCAAATATCAAAGCTCTATGCCTAATGGCTTCCGAGAAGAACATTTTTAAAGATTTCCATCTTTATTCCTTTGTAAAATTCGAGATCATATAGAAAAGTCCTTATTTTTGAGTATGGTAATTCTTTGACATATTTTTGAAGAGGGTCAATAAGTTTTGATATATACCAAATATTGAAGCTCTATGCCATATGGTTTGGGGGAGAAATATTTTCAGTTTTTTTTTCATTTCAGTTCTTCATGGATTTCAATTCTCTGAAGTATTTTGAAAGAACGTGACCAAAGGATTTTTACGAGGAAGTTTGGTTGAAATTTCAAGGTAAGTATAGGAGGAGAAGACTTCTTGTAATTGTGAAGGGAGGGACAGATGGACAGATGGATGTGGGACAATGACCTGTGACAGTGGCTCACCAAGAACAGAGCGTGCTCAGGTGAGCTAAAGAGAAGAATGGTTGGTTGGCAACCTAAATGTCATAACTACAGCATTAACTAATTCAGACAATATTCTAAATGACTGGTTTTACATCCAATCTAGTAATGTTTATTGCCATTTTGAGGGTTCATTACAAAACTATTCTCTTTATTCCCATTTGAGGGTTCATAAATATATTTTAAGGGCCTATATTTCAGTTGGAACTAACAATATTTTTTTAATGACCTCTTAGTTTTCCATTTTCTGTTTAATTCTCAGAATTAAGGATTTGATCCATAAGCTATTCAATTCAACTAATTGTCTTTCAGATAAGATATTGAATCTTGAACTGTGTGATGGTGCTATCTATCGAGAATGTAAAAGAACCAGATGGGGCTCTCAGCAGTTTTTATCCCGTATCCTAGCACTATCCCCCATAACAACTAATCGTCTTCTGGGGGCACTGCTCATATGGGCATGTGCTTTAGTAATGACAATAAAAAATAGAAAGATACACACAAAGTGCAACCCATTACTTCATTCTTCATAAAATTTACTAAATAATTAAACATCAAAGTACCTCAAGCACCGCTGACACTGCCTGTGGTACAATATTTTAACTCTCTGATGTATACATCTCTGTGTATCCACATAGTGTAACCACATTTGAACCATCTTTTTACACAAAACTCCATTATAATGCTGTCTAGCCTTCAGGCACTTTTCATTCTTCTGTTTCTTTCTACGAGTGTACTGCAAATATAACTCAATCCATTACAAGACTATTTAAGCCATTACCATGTGATCTCCCTTTTTGTTGCCTCTCGCAAAAGTTTTACAAAAGTAATTTGGAAAATGTAGAAAATGGCATGTTACAAGCAATTTCTGATTTTCCACATTGTTTTTGACTCAGAAAGAGAGAGATATCTAAAATTCTATCAACTTGAAATTGTCATTTGCTGTCTCGGATTTTGGACCAGTCTAAATTTTTGTTGTCCGATAATGGGTTGTTGGGTCAAACATAGATGATGTTCATTATCGTTAAATGAACAAAAGCAGAGATTAACCTACCAACACAATGTGTAAATCAGTTTGATTATTTCAGTGTTTACTTTTTATTCTGTGTTTTCAAGTGATACTCACTAAGAAATTTCAATAATCCAAGCTAAAGCATTAAAGAAAATATTCATACCTCTGACATTAGAATAGATACATCATTTATCTGTGAGTCAATGTTACAGTGCTGATATAGAATTGAGGGTTTGCTGATCACGGCCACAGAACTCCGACAGGAGTTCTACTTTGGAAAATTAAACATTATTTTGTAAAATTTACGGCCAGTAATATGTGACAAAAAGTAAAATGAATAAGCTTAAGTTACAATGAAAATACTTCACATCAATGTCAGACAATGTCGGAGTTCAAAGTACTCTTTTGGTCTAAATAAATGACTGATTGTTTGAAACTGTCAATCAGAAAAACCAATACTATCTATAGCTGATTTGCACATCCATTAATTTTGACATAACATTTAGAAGCCATCTTTTTAAATAAAATTCATAATAATAATTAAATGAGAGCACTTTGCTATTAAAGGCAAGGCAATGAGATTATAATGGTTTATACTAAAACTCAGCATCTAATAGGATTGAAGACATACCAAAGTCCATGCTCTTAGACAGGTTTTCAGAAGCCTCTTTGTGTAGTGGGTTGATGCCTCAACATCTTGTTGTTGACTGAAATAAACAAGAGGACCATGATGGTCCTAAATCGCTCCCCTGAGTATGATGGTTCATGGCTTTATGATATAAACAAAATGGCAAAGCCCTCTGTCTAATTAATTTGGAGAAGATGTTTACAGATTTCTCTTTTAATCCTAGGTATATTGATGATATAGCACTAATTTCCTGAATATGGTAATGCTTTGAAGTATAGACATCCATACATACCAAGTATAAAAGCTGTAAGCCTAATGGTTTAGGAGAAGAAGGTTTTCAAAGATATCATTATTTATTCCTAACTAAAATTAGGGATTGCACAGCAAAGGGCTAAATTCTTAAGTAATTTGGTAGAGGGTGAATGGCTGATGAATTGTACCAAATATCAAAGCTCTAGGCTTTATGATTTGGGAGAAGAAGATTTTCAAAGATTTCCTTCTTTATTCCTTTGTAAAATCAGGAATCACACAGAAAAGGGCTAATTTTCAGAGTATGATAATTCTTTGAAGTATTTTGGTAGACGGTCAATATTATATGATATGTACAAAATATCAAAGCTCTAGGCCTTATGGTTTGGGAAAAGAAGATTTTTAAAGATTTCCTTCTTTATTTCTATGTAAAATCAGGGATCACCCAGAAGAGGGCTAATTTTCAGAATATGGTAATTCTTTGAAGTATTTTGGTAGAGGGTCAATAGATGATGAATTGTACCAAATATCAAAGCTCTAGGCCTTATGGTTTGGGAGAAGAAGATTTTAAAGATTTCCTTCTTTATTTCTATGTAAAATCAGGGATCACTCAGAAGAGGGCTAATTTTCAAAATACGGTAATTCTTTGAAGTATTTTGGTAGAGGGTCAATAGATGATAATATATACCAAATACCAAAGCTCTAGGCCTTATGGTTTGGGAGAAGAAGATTTTAAAGATTACCTTCTTTATTTCTATGTAAAATCAGGGATCACAAAGAAAAGGGCTAAGATTCAGAATTCAGTAATTCTTTGAAGTATTTTGGTAAAAGGTTAATAGATGATAATTTGTACAGAATATAAAAGCTCCAGGCCTTATGGTTTGGGAGAAGAAGATTTTAAAAGATTTCCTTCTTTATTTCTATGTAAAATCAGGGATCATTAAGAAAAGGACTAATTTTCAGAATATGGTATTTCTTTGAAGTATTTTGTAGAGGGTCAATAGATGACGATATATACCAAATATCAAAGCTCTAGGCCTTACCGTTTGGGAGGAGAAGATTTTTTCAGTTTTTTCACTCCGTTGCCATGGCAACCAGAGTTCTTCATGGATTTCAATTCTTTGAAGTATTTTGAAAGAGCATGACCTAAGGATCATTTCTGTGAAGTATTATTGCAATTCCATGGTTAGTTTAGGAGGAGAAGATTTTTTTGTAATTGTGAACGGACGGATGGACGGGCAGACGGACGATGACCAATCACAATAGCTCCCCCAGAGCACATCGTGCTCAGGGGAGCTAATAAATTAATCTGGGCTTATGTGTAATTCTTTAACGTACTTCTGGATATTGCAGCTACAAATTAAGTCAAGTTTTAAGAAATAACAAGATTTAACACAATTAATCTAACTCTAAAAGCTATTCTAGCTAATTAAGTCAAGTTTTAACCAATTCCCTCACACATTGACACCCCATGTTAAAAAGTGTAGGAAAACTTTGTGGATAATGAAGAAATTACCAATTCTAACACAAAAGACAAAGATTTTCAAAATCCCATGACTTCTGTCTGCTTCCTATGGTCAGTGGGTGAATACCCTGCTGTCTTGCAGTTACTGTTGCAGGAATACATTGATTGCGGAGATGTTGGATGATGATGTGGAGATCGCCGACAGCAGTAGTCACACGTGGCCGACCTCTCTGAAGACGGTTGCAGACTTTTCTAGAACCCCAAAACTGTCACTCTAACCTCTCTATAGTCTTCAGATTGCACCAAACAACCTAGATACTACAGCTGCTGATGTACCTGCATTTAGCATCCTGATTGCTTGATTCAATCGATCATTATTTAATTATGGCATTTTGTTTTACTTGATTTTATGTGATTTTATTCAAGAGAGACATAATACCAGTGAATCTGTGCAGTCAGATTCTTCCACCGGATATCCATTTATTCCGCATGAGGCTCACATGTAAAATCACTAATCTAAAATTCTCCCAAAGTGCATGGATTAATAATGACAAAATTTAGTTCAACCAGTGTTCGATCAATCATATGTACATTGCATATGATTCATATTTGTGATACAACCATTTTATATGATCTGTTGTGGTTTTAAAAGTGGGAACTTTCCTTTTTGGCTGAGTACAGTAGTACATGCATTTGACAATAGCAAAAAACCTGTGAAGAAAGGAAATAAAAATTGTCCATTTATAAACACTGACATTCCAGTTTGTCAAATGAGTACCTCCAGTAATGCCAGCGATATTACAGATTATCCAAGTTCATCACAGACAGAGATTAAGACTACAAAAATGTTATTTTACTGTTTTTCTGAAAACAGCAGAGCTAATTAAACAAGAGGATCATTCGCCCTGGTACGCTCACCTGAGATTAAGGCTCTTTTTCTGTCAATAGTCAAATTTAATGTAAAGGATAGGATTATGATAATGTAATTGTCAACCAGTTTCATTTCTTTTAGTTATTTTTGATGGGGGCCACCTAAGGAACATTTCTGCTAAATTTCGATGAAATAGGCCATTTGGTTTGGGAGGAGATGTTTTTTAAAAATCCTGCTTTGTTTCTATATGGAAACACACATACCCTGGGGCTTGACCTCTGAAACCCCAGGGTAATAATTTTAGCATTTTTAAAAGAGGTGAAAATACTTATGTTTCTTGCAAATATCAAGACTCTACGCCAGCGGGGTAAGGAGGAGATTTATTCTAATTTTACTTTTGTTGCCATGGCAACCAGTTTCATCCGATTTCAATTCTTTGAGCTATTTTCAAAAGGGACCACCTAAGGAACATTTCAACCAAAATTGGTTTGAATCAGCTAGATGAGTTGGAAGGAGATGTTTTGTGAAAATCCTTCTTTGTTTCTATATAGAAACAAGCATACCACAGGGCTTGACCTCTAGAGACCCCAGGGTAATAATTTTAGCTTTTTGAAAGAGGTCAATATACTGATGTTTCATGCGAATATCAAGGCTCTAAGCCTGCAGGGTTAGGAGGAGATTTATTCTAAATTTCACTTTTGTTGCCATGGCAACCAGAGTTTTCATCCGATTTCAATTCTTTTAGCTATTTTCAAAAGGGTCAAGCTAAGGAACATTTCAACCAATATTGGTTTGAATCAGCTAGATGAGTTGGAAGGAGATGTTTTTCTAAAAATCCTTCTTTGTTTCTATATAGACCCCTCCCGGCTCCACCCCTGAGGACCAAAGGGTAATGACTTTAGCTATTTTGAGAGAGGTCAATATACTGATGTTTCATGCAAAACATCAAGCTCTAAGCCTACTGGGTCAGGAGGACACAAGAGGAAGGGATCACAATAGCTCAATTGAGCACTTTGGGCCTAGGTGAGCTAAAAGGGTTAAGTGTACTCCTTAAAGTGGGAGTATCAAAGAGGGCATATTTGTACTTCAGTTGAGTTTTTACCTTTTCTTTAGCTCCAATATATATAATCTCCAAGCTTTTAAATGGTTGTAAAGCAGAACTTCATTATAATGGGCTGCAGCAACCTCCTATAATGAAAATGTAAGAAATTCTGTGATTTGTTATGAAATTCCCAATTTACTAACCCATTACAAAACAACAAAATTTCAGACCAGTCTAAATTCAAAGAAGGTGCAGACAAAAATATTTACTTGAGAAAATTTCACACATCCTTGAATTTCGGGTGTATTTTGTATTTTGGTGATGAAGATATTGCTTTTGACAAGCAATTTATTGTTTTTCCACAATGTTAATGGTAATAGGATGATGCAGTAGGACATTGTTATTATAAAATAATTGATATGTACTGCTACTTGATTGTAGAATAATTCAATCAAATTGTGATATTTGTCAATATTTGAGATATAAAATAAAAGAATAGAAGAGGAGAACTAGCTGGGAATGTGTGATTTACTCATAAGCGTAACTGTGTTTTAGCCAATCTTGCTAAACATTGAGTGGACTGTTTATAAATTAGTTTCACCCATTAACCGATTCAAACTTAACAAAATTTTAGACCAGTCCAATTGAAAGGAATTTCAGACGACAATTCAAAGTTTATGAAATTTTATTTCTATTTAAATTTCTAGGTAGAAAACAATGTGTAAAATGAAGAAACTGCTTGTAACAAACAATTTCTTCATTTTACACATTGTTTTCCCATCTTTTTTTTCTTGAGGGGTGTCCAAAAGCGTCACTGTGTGGGAATTGGTTAACAGATGACAAAATTTTAAAACTTGCCCAAATTGAAAGCTTCAGACCACATCCAAAAGGAGTCAAAAGGAAAAATAACAATTAAATAGCATATAAAAAATTGAGGCAATCGAAGAAATTGCTTTTAATAAACAATTCCACTCATTTTCTCATAGAGTTTTCTACACCTGTATCTCTTCAATGCACGATAAACCCATTACCCGATTATAAAATTTTAGACTGGTCCAAATTGAAAGAGGTTGAAGAAGACAATTTAAAGTGTATGATATTTTTTATTTGTATAACTTTCTAGATAGAAAAGTGTAAAATGAAGAAATTGCTTGTTACAAGCAATTTCTTCATTTTACACAATGTTTTCCCCAGTGTTTTTCTTGAGAGGCATCCAAATACGTCACTGTGTGGGAATGGGTTAAGCAAGGTTGGATAAAGGGTTGAGCCAGAGAAGGCAAAACAGTTTGGTTCAGAGATCCGTAACACAGACAGTGGCTTAAAAACTATGATCTATACATGCCTCATTTTCTTGTTCCATCTGCTTATTAACCGTTGTCTGTTTCCATTTTGAGAAGAAGTTTTGGGCTAGGTGTTCATCATAATGTAAAATGGCCTGTAGAAATAGATTGATTAATACAATACATGGGTTTGTTGTGGTAAATCTCATTTATGAATGAAGCTAGCTGTATTTGATTTATCAATGTTATAAAGCGATAATACAAATAAAATTCTGGACTAGACCAAATATAAGAAATTTGCAGATAATAAAGTTCAACAGAATTGAAAAATGATTGTCATATACAGAAAAAACATTGTAAAAATTGGAAAAATTGCTTGTAAAAAGTACTTTCTCCTTCTTTTCAATGGTTTCATGTATGGAAGTACTTGAAGTCCCAAACAGTCAGGATTGTATGGCAAAGGGTTGATCATCAAAGTTACTACAGTGTGTAGAACATCTTGTCAATACTTAAATAAGATGAACAGGAGCAGCAAGTTGTCACAAGATACGCCCACCACACTGTTTGTTGTGGTCTAGGAGCATGGTGTAATGACTCAAACAGTATGTAATGGTCATTATACAAAGCACTTCCCCTTAATAAGCACCCATCAAGTTTCACAATCATAGCTATCATATTTTCAGTGACATGCTCTGGACAAAACATTATAGTTCTTGTACATTGCACTCCAGTTTCATGAAATGTATATAAATCCTGAGTTTCAAGTCAATGCTATGGAAAAAGAACCCCCCATCCACCTGCAATGGATAATCCCATATTACCTCCAATCTTCAACAGGTGTATAAAAAAGAAAACACAATATCAGTTGTACAGAAATATTTCAAAACTGCACATACTAAAGCTTTGAAATCATAGAATATACAGTACCGGTAATAGACTACAATGTACATTTATAAAACATTGTTCATAAAGACATGAATCTCACAAACAAGAGGCCCATGAGGGCCTGAGACGCTCTACTGGTTAATAAGTTTTCCGTTAAAGAAATCTGATATTTAAGGAAGTTAATTGCTCAAAGAAGAATGCATAAAGAAAAAAAAAAGGCTTTATCTCCTTTATCATTTTAAGTAACAGTCCTCAAGGCCCCTTTTCCCATGTTTCATGACGGATCCACTCCATTTCCAAAGGAAAGTTACCTTATGACCCTACAATCATTCTGTGAATATTTCATCAGAATCTGACAATAATTGTGGACTTAATCAAATAAACAGGATTGTTTTGAATGAAAATCAATAAGGCCCCTTTTCCTGTGTTTTCTGATGGATCAATTTCATTTCAAAAGGAACTTTCTTTACAACCCGACATTTGTCCTGTGAAATTTAAAAGACAACTTGATAATGATTGTGATCTTCATCACATACACAAGAATGTTTTGAATGATAATCTGTAAGGCCCCTTTTCCTGTGTTTCAAATGCCACAATTATTCCATGCATCTTTGAAGAGAATCCAATAAAACTGTTGACTTTATTGTGTTAACAAAGATATTAAATTCAAGTTCTCATAGGGCCCCTTTTCCCGTGATATTTTACTGTTGGTTTTATCATTCTATGAAAGTTAAAAGGGAATCCGATGAGATATTGGAAATTCATTATGTTTACTAGAATATTTAAAAAAAAATCATATGGCCCCTTTTTACATGATACTTGATGGATTGTACCCAGTTCTGAAAAGAACCATCTAAGTATTTGTACAATCATTCTGTGAAATTTTGAAGTGAATCCGGTGAAATCAAGGGACATCATTGTGTTAACCAGAATATTTAAGAGGGTTTTTCATTAGGCCCCTTTTTATATGACCCTTGCTATAGTCAGATCCACTGTCAAAATCAACAATTGGAATGATGGTACAATCAATCTGTTTAATCTGTGGAATTTATTGTGTTAATGAGTTTATAGTGAAATATTCATAGGGCCCTTTTTCTCATGATACTTTACAGAACAAACAAAATTTCAAAAGGAACAATTCTAATGAAGGTAGAATCATTCTTTAAAAGTTAAAGAGAATCAATGAAAACAGTGGACTGAATTGTGTCAAGAATTTTTGTAACTCAATTTTCATAAGGCCCCTTTTTCTGTGAAACTTAACAAATCAGACCCAATGTACAAAGGAACAATCCTAATGATAGTTTGAAGAAAATGATAAAGACTGACAACGTTATTGTAATAATGATGTTTTGTAATAAAATTTTTATAAGGTCCCTTTTCTTGTGTCACTTAACCAATCAGACCTAATTTACAAAGGAACAATCCAAATGATGGAACAATCATTCTATTAAAGTTTGAAGAGATTCTGATAAAGACTGAGGGCATTGTTGTGTTTATGAGGATTTGGTAATACTTTTTCATACAGCCCCTTGTCCTATGATACTAGACAGATCAGGCCCAATTTTGAAAGAAACAATCCTTATGATGGTACAAACATTCTGTGAAAGTTTGAACAGAATCTGATGAAAACTGCAGACTTTATCTTGGTGTCAAATTTTTAAAATAAAATTTTCATAAGGCTCCTTTTCCTGTGATACTTGAAGGATCAGGTCTCATGTCAGCATCAACAATCGTGATTATTGTACAATGATTCTGTGAAGGTTTGAATAAAATCCAATGAAAGCTCTGGACTTGGTTACAAGGATTATAGATAAAAATCTCTAAAGGCCCTTTTTCCCATGATACTAGACAGATCACGCCTAATTTGAAAAGAAAGAATCCTTATGATGGAATAATCATTCTGTGAAAGTTTTAACAGAATCTGATGAAAACTGTTGACTTTATTGTGGTACAATGATTTTAAAATAAAATTTCATAATGCTCCTTTTCCTGTGATACTTGACGGATCAGGTCTAATGCAAACATCAACAATCATTATTATTGTACAATTATTCTGTGAATGTTTGAAGAAAATCCGATGAAAGCTCTGGACTTGGTAACAAGGATTTATAAATTAAATTTTCATAAGGCCCCTTTTCCCGTGCTTCTTGACAGTTCAAACCCTGTTATGAAAAGAATGATAGTTATGACCTTCCAATCATTCTGTGAAAGTTTCAACAAAATCTGATCAAAGCTGTGGGCTTTATTGTGTTAACAGGGTTTTATTTATTGAATTTTCATATAGCCCCTTTTCCCATGTTACTTGATGGATCTGAACCAATTCCAAAGGGAACTCTTCTTACAAAAGTATAATTATTCTGTTTGAGTATAAAGACAACCCCATCTCATCTGTGGACTTACAAGCATTAATTCAGATTTTTTTTAATTGAATTTTCCTAAGGCCCCTTTTCCTATGTTTCTCAATGGATCAGACCCAATTTGAAAGGAACAATCCTTATGATTGTACAATCATTATGTGAAAGTTTGAAGTCAATCAGGTGAAATCTAGGGCCATTACATGTTAACTAAGATTTTTTTTATTAAATTTTCATAAGGCCCCTTTTCCCCTGTTTCATGACAGATCAGACCCATTTTCGAAAGGAACGATCCTTATGATAGTACAATCATTCTGAGAAAGTTTGAAGAGTCCCCGAAGAAAACTGTGGACTCTATCGTGTAAACGAGGATTTTTAATGGAGTTTTTAATTGAATTTTCATAAGGCCCCTTTTCCCATGTTTCTTGACAGATCATACCCAATTTTGAAAGGAACGATCCTTTTGTTGGTACAATCATTTTGTGAAAGTTTGAAAAGAATCCAATGAAAACTGTGGACTCTATCGCGTAAACGAGGATTTTTAATTGAATTTTTAATGAATTTTCATAAGGCCCCTTTTCCCGTGTTTCTTGACGGATCATACCCATTTTCGAAAGGAACGATCCTTATGTTGGTACAATCATTCTGTGAAAGTTTGAAGAGAATCTGATGATAACTGTGGACTCTATCGCGTAAGCGAGGATTTTTTAATTAAATTTTCATAAGGCCCCTTTTCCCGTGTTTCTTGACAGATCATACCCATTTTCAAAAGGAAAGATCCTTATGATGGTACAATCATTCTGAGAAAGTTTGAAGAAAATCCGATGAAAACTGTTGACTTTATTGCCTAAACAAGGATTTTAATTGAATTTTTAATTAAATTTTCATAAGACCCCTTTTCCCGTGTTTCTTGACGGATCATACCCATTTTCGAAAGGAACGATCCTTATGATGGTACAATCATTCTGTGAAAGTTTGGAGAGAATCCGATGAAAACTGTGGACTTCATCGCGTAAACGAAGATTTTTTAATTAAGTTTTAATTAGGCCCCTTTTCCCGTGTTTCTTGACGGATCTGACCCATTTTCGAAAGGAACGATCCTTATGATGGTACAATCATTCTGTGAAAGTTTGAAGAGAATCCGATGAAAACTGTGGACTTAATCGCGTAAACAAGGAAATGTTTAACGGACGGACGACGGATGGACGCACGGACGCTGGACGGGAAAAAGCCATCGCTATAGCTCTAGTGGCCTTCGGCCAGTTGAGCTAAAAATTGAATACCAACTCACCATTCTTTCATTCATCCTATTGTCTCTGCTAGCTTCAAACTCCGATACCCAGAGAAAGAAAAACCTGGCCTGAAGATTTTCCCTGTAAAACAGATGTACAGGATCAGTATGAAATAATGGTTTTGTGTCATTAAACGCTAATCTCGGAAGGTCTTTCAAGATTAACATTTAATGAAACAAAACCATTCAAGCTGTAGTAACGATGATTAGGTCGCCAACAAAATATTCTACCTTTTTATTACTGGATATGAATTATGCATTTAAAATCGAAGTGGAACTTCCTGTTGAAGTAAGAGCGTAGGCCAGCAATTGTTCAATTGAAATACTGTTCTAAGCATCTTTAAAATGTATAGACACTTAGAGCAATCTCTTAATTAACCTTCAACTTACTATAAATACTGTCAATCAACAAGAGCACCACCTATGGGTGCCTACGCTCAGCTGTTGGGTGCTGGATAGTGGACAAAAATCATCTAGAGTTATCCCCTTTGAGAGAATAGGTTGCTCTTTTGATAGTGAACAAGAGTGCCAAGTTTCAAGTGAATGCCTTAAGTACACCAGAGATATCACAAAATGTCAAAGTTTTCACACGATGACAACAACGACACCAAGTCTATCGCAATACCTCGGGCTTTCTCCAAAAACAGCCAAGCTAAAAATCAACTTATTATTCAAACCATAATGTGGACCAGAAGTGAGCTTTGAGCTAAGCATTTATGTTAAGCATTTTTATTTGTTTGGCAACTTAAACTATACATTATTTAAGCTGTAGTTACTGAATTAAGGAAACCACCCTATGATTTGCTGTTTATTTCACATCCCTAATCACATATTTTACAAAATAATGTTTTTTTTACCACAATCAAACTGCCATGTCAGAGGCAGAGTTGTTACAGTGCTAAACTAGTCATCTTGAGAACAAAGGTTTGAGCCCTACAATTGTATGAGGTTTCAAGGTTGTAGGTCAATTTGTTCTACAGATAGAGCATGGAAACGAAAGAATCTACTGATGGATGGATAGACAGACAGATGTGGTAAACCAATATACCCCCTCTACTACATATTCCATTCCAACACAAGAAAATTTTAGACTGGTCCAAATTGAAAGAAGCTGCAGACGACATTATACGTTTGATGGAATTTTAAATTTGCCAGTATTTTGGGGTAGAAAACATTGTGGATAATGAAGAAATTGCTTGCTTCATTTTCCACAATGTTTTCCAAAGCTTTTTTCTTGAGGGGCGTAAAAAGGAGGGCTTGAGTTGGAATGGGTTAAACTATAAATACAATAGTGACAAATGAGTTGCACTTTTAGAGAAAACTGGAAAATGAATATCATTCAACGGTACAATTGTTAAGCCATACACGACATACCTTCTAAACTCAGCACATTTCTCATCATTTTCACGTTTATTTTTCATCAACTGGACAAATATTTTCCATGCAAACATAAACTTTGGCACCTCTGTCATGTAGAAATGGGCATCTGCTCTAGCATACTGATTCTTAAATTAAAACAAGATGAGATCCTGAAATACTAATGCCTAAATAATGAATGTTTTACAAATATTGAGCTTGGTACTTGTCCAATTCCCACACAAATCCACTTTTGACATCCCTCAAGAAAAGGGTCTTTGAAAACATTGAATGTCTCATAAGATGACATTGACCCTGTATAAAGCTACCCTGTATAAAGCTAATACAACTCCATTACCTCATTAAAATTACCTAATAAGGGCATAGCTACATACACTTGAGTATAGTTGAATTTCATTTTTATTTTATAAGGGGTAAAATTTGACCATGAACTTGATAGAATGTTGCTGGAAAGATAGAATTGTTAACAATCTAATAACAGACAACAAATTTTACTGGCCAAATATATAAGGGGTAATTGAGCACTTGTATTGCTACATCAGCCTGAATTTATTGATAAACTCATTCCAACTCAAAAAATCCGGCTTTTTCATGACCCCCGAAATTGTCCAGAGACAACACACTGAGTCCACTGAAAATATGACCTTGAGCTGTGTCTTGACCTTGGAGTTATCTCCAAATTTGTTTCATTGGGCATATCCACTCACGATAGACGGAAAATATCCAAAATCATTTTGAAATCCAGGCACATGTGTAGGAATACAGTCTCGATAAGATGAGTTTCAATATTGACCTTGAGCTGTGACAAGACATTGGAGCTATCTAAGAATTTGTTTCAAAAGGTTTAGTACAGGTGTCTCTGAAAGACTAATTAATTCACCTACCTACCATTCAGAATCATTCTTACCATTAGAATACAGTAAAGATGTTTGCATTGTGAAAAGTTTGGTACAGGTGCCTCTAAAACAATAATAAACACACCTACCTGCCTATTTTGTCTCCATACAGCATAGTTATACAGCTGGTATAGACACTTTCTCAGTAATACCAATCTGCAAATACAATGACAGAACCATTATAATAGGCAGAAACTTGCCGAGGGAAATGCAACATTTTAAATTACAGTACAGCGACTTTTCGGACTTTCAAGATTAGACTTCATTAGACAAATAACATCAATTTAAGAATGGTTCATAAATATGAGTTTCTTAAACCTAAAACATATAGGAGCTTTTAGAAGCTAACAAAAGCTAGAACACCATTCAATACTATAATGATATCAGTGAAACTTCTTTGTTCTTATTTTTACTTTTAAAAAGAAAACAAATTATGTTTGTGAAACACCATGCCTCTGTAAAAGCCTTTTTTGGGGGGGGAGGGAGGGGGATGTGACCTTGATAAGAGATCTTAACATTGATTCATAACCTAAACCTTACAACCAACTGATTCCCATCAGAAGGAGCTTATGCCCCAAATGAGTCAAGTATATTGAAGGGTGTTTGAATAACAGCAAAAATGTTATTTTCTTGCATCAACAGATGCCTATCAATGCAAGGAACTTATAACCCAAATATGAGCCATGCATTATTTGAATTAGAGCGCAATATTAAAGTTTTGTGTAAAGTTTACAGACTGCGAACAGACAGACTGACAGACAGACATCAGTTAAACATTATACCCAAATCTTAAGTAGGGGACATAAAAACAACACAGAAAACTCATGTGGACAAGTTCTGTTCAATAGGTATATTTTACTTGTAGTGTTTCCAGGCCTTCTGTGACTGTACAACTATTTGTAGTTCTTCTTTATCTTCACATCTTAACATCCAGGTGTTCCAACCATACTGTAAGAGCTGTAATATAAATAGAGGATACTGAATGAGTGGTCACCGAATTTATTCAATGAGTCATCTTAAGATAAAAAAAGAACCTCTGATGAGTTTTATCTGATTTTAGATGATTTGGGGTTTTTTTGTTTGAATGGGGTTTAACGATGCTTTCCACAATCTTTCAGTTATATCAGTGAGGCTGGAGCAACAAACAATGGATTCCTGGTACATCTCCCACCAGTACTATCATTACATCCTTCCTAACCTCCAGCTGCTATCCCACTTAGGTTCACGATTATCCACCCATTTGTGAGTGACAAATTCAAGAAAGGATATGTACTGCTGCCTGGGATTGAACCCATGACACTCCATGCTTGAAGATTGGGAGTCTGATGCACTACCAACTGCCCCATGACGGCGGCCTGTTTAAGCTGATGATTTTAATAAATTTGGGATTTAACATACATGAATTTGATATTCTATTCATAACATTACATGAATTTTTTTGCAATAAATCACTACAGATTGGAAGAAATAGAAAAATTTCTTGATATTGCACTACATACCTGCTTAACTTTTTGCAAAACGACAAAATTTTAGACTGGTCCAAATTCATATGTCAGATAACTCTTTTAAGTTGGTGAAATTTAAAAAAATCCTCGACTTTTTAGGTTTGAAAACATTGTGGATAATGAAGAAATTGCTTATTCATTTTCCACAACGCTTTCCAAAGCCTTTTTGAGAGGCATTAAAAAGGAGAATTGTGTGCATTGGTTAATAAGTTATACAATTTTGAAAGATCTCATAAACAATCAAGCCTAATTCGTGGTTATTTCATCATATAATTCTCCCCAGGGAGATATGATGTGCACAAGAATTATCTTTAAAAAATTTCAAAGGACATTAAAGGGCTACTTTATTTTCATACAGTCAATCGAGCACCACAGGCCTTCATTGGCCTCTTTATGATTAATGAAATGTGCCCCTTAGCTTAATTTTGACCTTTTATAACACGCAGCTAATTGTAAGGCACAGGAATTTATCCTTTCCTGTACAAACCCAGGATTTTATGTTGCTGTGACTTAATACATGGGAAAAACAATGCGGAAAAAGAAGAAATTGCTTGGAATAAGCAATTTCTTCTTTTCAACAATATTTTCTATGACATAGACTAATTTCACTTTATTATATTCAATTTTCATTGGCGTCTACAACCTTTTTCAATTTGGAACAGATAAAAATTTCAAAAACGGGAAAGGGTTTATTATTTTTCTTTTGTTTCAATATTCATAAAATTAGGAGAATATTATTTAACTGGGATTCATCTACAGTTCTATTGATTAAGACCACCCAAATAGTACATGAAATGTATAAGAAGAAAAATTGAATAAGAAGAAGAAATGCATGACAAATAATTTATAAAAAAAAAAATAATCAAAATCTTGTTGTTTGATTTTCGGGGGTTTTTATCATAATTGACAGGACTAAACAGCAGATAATTACTGGTAATTCAAGGGGAATAAAAAACAATGTATAGGAATTAATCCATTATCAGACAGCAAAATTTTAGACTGGTCTAAATTGAAAGGAGTTGCAGATGACAATTAAAAGTTTATGATATTTTAGATTTTTCAACTTTCTTGGTAGAAAACATTGTGTTAAATGAAGAAATTGCTTGTAATAAATGTTTTCCTGATTGTTTTTCCTGCTTGTACTCAATATTTTCCCCGATTGTTTTTCCTGAGGGGGCGTAAAAAAGCATCACTGTGTGGGAATGGGTTAAAACCTTTTTTTTTAAATTTCCAATTATTTCTAAATGTTTCTATCTCTTCTATCCCCAAAATTATATTGTAATACACATTCTTTAACCCTTTACTAAAGAGAAAATGTTTATATTATTCCATAAACAAAAGGAGCACCAACAGATGCCATCACTCAGCTGGTCATTGCTTGATAGTCGGTAAAATTCCGTATTTGTAAAAAGGACATAATTCCTTCAAAAATGCATTTAGAGTTGGTATAGGTTGCTCTTTCGATAGTGAATACCTATTCCAAGTTTCAAGTAAATGTGTTGAGTAATACCAGAAATATTACAAGATGTTGAAGTTTCAGGTTAAGGATGCTAAAGTAGTTACAGATAGAGATGCAGACAACGATCTGGCTATAGCAATACCTTGTCAAACAGTTTAACCTTTTCCTGTACAAACCCGGGATTTTAAGTTGCTGGTATTTTATACTTGAGACGATAATGTAAATTGGATGCAATTTGAAATGAAACCATCCAATGTGGTAGAAAATATTGTAGGAAATGGAGAAATTGCTTGTTACAAGCATTTTTTTCTTTTTCCACAATGATTTCTCAAGTATCAAATCACAGTGATGTAAAATCCCATATTTGTAGGGGAAAGGGTTAAACCATTACAAAAACACAATACCCTGTAGAAATGTGATCATGGAAAACTTTGGGGAAATGGACAATGTTTTCTACCTAATCTGGCTCTTATTTTTCAATTTTAGCAAAATTTGAAATGTCAAATGCAACTTTTCTCAATTTGGATCAGTCTAAAATTTTGTAAACTGATATGGGTTAATCAAACCATCTTTTCTGCTTTCCTGACACAATTTCCGATAACTATACAACTATATGAAGTAAATGAGGGGAGTTAAATACATGAAAACAGAAAAGCTAAAAATAGGAAATTGGCTATTTTAAATACAAATATGGGAAAACCATAATTACAGGCACTTATTTTGTCTTCATACATTCTTAGTTACAAGGAACAAAAATCCATGTAATGTATGAAATTCAATTAGAAAACATAAATATAAAATCCTACAAGGTAATTTAGACAATAAATAAAGAATAATATACACATAAAATTGTTTTTCTTTAATTTCATTTACCAACCATATAATCTTATGCAGTGAAAAACAAGTAATTAACTATGCCGGAATATTCTTTTAACATTCCTAGTAGAGATTAAAACAGAACAGGATGACATTTAATACAGAAATATGCTACTACTGATAGGACATTCTGAGGTTATGGGTTATAAACAAGGAATATTACAACAGTGTCTTTTTCTATTTATTGTTATCGTGTTCAAGAAGCGTGTGTAGGTATTTTTTATTGGAAGAGACCGAAGGTTGAATCCAGTAAGAAATACCTACACACTATTCGAGAACACGTTAACAACACATAGAAAAACACACTGTTGTAATATTCCTTTTATTATATACTTTTAGGACATGACATTAAGAAAACTCTCATAAAGGATGAAGAAATAACCAACTTTCCAAAAAACCCAAACATCAGTACACAAAAAAGTAGTCCGTGTATAATGGTGCTCGACAAATACGGTTTTATGGTACACACCAAATACGAATTCTTTTTCTGTCAAGTTGTATTAGATAGCCAGATTTTAATCCATATTTTTTATAGGTATATAATAAACTCAATTATACTCCATTTCAGATCTATTTTACTTCTTTCTGATAATTGACATATTGCTGGTCACACCCACTAAGCTCTGACAGGGAATACAAATTAATTATTACACGGTTATTTTGCAAAATCTACGGTCACTAAAATGTAACAAAAAAGTGAATTGATTGGTTGGTGACCTTGGAAAAGCTATAGTAAGGATGTTTAACCCATTCCCACTCAGTGAAGCTTTTAAACGCCCCTAAGAAAAAGAGCTTTGGAAAACATTGTGGAAAATGAAGAAATTGCTTGTCACAAGCAATTTCTTCATTTACCACAATGTTTTCTTCCCAGAAAGTTGTAAAAATCCAAAATTGATAAACTTTAAATTGTTGTATGCAACTTCTTTCAATTAGGGCTAGTCTAAAATTTTGCCGTCTGGTAATGGGTTAAGTCACCAAACCAACAAAACAGCTTCACATAATTGTTGATCAAAGTCGGAGATCAAAGATTATATCCATTCTTATTGTATGATTTGAAAGGTCTATCAATTTATTCATTGACGGCCATGATCAGTCAATTGTTTCATCTCTCTCCAAATTTACATTACCTGTTTATAACGAAGTTGGTCTGCCATTTCTATCCTCATCATCTTCAGCTTTTTCTGTACAACACTTAATCTAAAAGCTGAAAATCCTGCCATCTGAAAATTAACAAGAGGACCATGATAATCCTAAATCGCCAAATAATTGTATCCAGTTTAATGAAGATTGATACAAAACTGTGGCCTCTAAAGAGTAAACAAAACAAGAGCACCATGATGGTCCTAAATGGCTCCCCTGAGTATGATGGTTCATGGCTTTATGATATAAACAAAATGGCAAAGCCCTCTGTCTAATTATTTTGGAGAAGATGTTTACAGATTTCTCTTACAATCCTAGGTATATTGATGATCCCACTATATAGCACTAATTTCCTGAATATGGTAATGCTTTGAAGTATAGACATCAATACATACCAAGTATAAAAGCTGTAACCCTAATGGTTTAGGAGAAGAAGGTTTTCAAAGATATCATTATTTATTCCTATCTAAAATTAGGTACTGCATAGAAAAGGGCTAACTTTTTAAGTAATTTGGTAAAGGGTCAATGGCTGATGATATGTACCAAATATCAAAGCTCTAGGCTGTATGGTTTGGGAGAAGAAGATTTTCAAAGATTTCCTTCTTTATTCCATTGTAAAATCAGGAATCCAACAGAAAAGGGCTAATTTTCAGAGTATGATATCTCTTTGAAGTATTTTGGTAGACGGTCTATATATTATGATATGTACAAAATATCAAAGCTCTAGGCCTTATGGTTTGGGAGAAGTAGATTTTTAAAGTTTTCCCTCTTTAATTCAATGTAAAATCAGGGATCGCCCAGAAAAAGGCTAATTTTAAGAAAAGGGTTATTCTTTGAAGTTATTTTGGTAAAGGGTCAATAGATGATGATTTGTACTAAATATCAAAGCTCTAGGCCTTGTGGTTTGGGAAAAGAAGATTTTAAAAGATTTCCTTCTTTATTTCTATGTAAAATCAGAGATCACAAAGAAAAGGGCTAAGATTCAGAATACAGTAATTCTTCGAAGTATTTTGGTAGAGGGTCAATAGATGATAATTTGTACCAAATATCAAAGCTCTAGGCCTTATGGTTTGGGAGAAGAAGATTTTTAAAGATTTCCTTCTTTATTTCAATGTAAAATCAGGGATCATTAAGAAAAGGGCTAATTTTCAGTATACGGTAATTCTTTGAAGTAATTTGGTAGAGGGTCAATAGATGATGATGTATACCAAATATCAAAGCTCTAGGCCTTATGGTTTGGGACAGGAAGATTTTTAAAGATTACCTTCTTTATTTCTATGTTAAATCAGGGTTTGCCAAGAAGAGGGCTAATTTTCAGAATATGGTAATTCTTTGGAGTATGTTGGAAGAGGGTCAA
The DNA here is from genome assembly GCA_946902895.1 of Fragum fragum. Lineage (NCBI taxonomy): Eukaryota > Metazoa > Mollusca > Bivalvia > Cardiida > Cardiidae > Fragum > Fragum fragum. Next base: position 11,640,605 of record OX336374.1, read on the forward strand.
TAGATGATGATGTATACCAAATATCAAAGCTCTAGGCCTTATGGTTTGGGAGAAGAAGATTTTAAAAGATTACCTTCTTTATTTCTATGTTAAATCAGGGATCACAAAGAAAAGGGCTTTTTTTCAGAATATGGTAATTCTTTGAAGTATTTTGGTAGAGGGTCAATAGATGATGATTTATACCAAATATCAAAACTCTAGGCCTTACCGTTTGGGAGGAGAAGATTTTTTTGTAATTGTGAAAGGTCGGACAGACGGACAGACAGACGGACGATGACTGATCACAATAGCTCCCCCAGAGCACTTCGTGCTCAGGGGAGCTAAAAATTGTCATTAAGGCCCGTTTTCAAGTTTTTTCCTATAGAACCTTCCCATAATCTATAGGGTTTATTCATATGACCAAACAATTATCCCAAACAAGCTTTATGAAGATTGAGCCAAAATTGTGGCCTCTAGTGTGTAAACAAAGAAGCTGCACTTAAAGAGCCTTTTCCCTTGTTTTCCAATTGAACCCTCCCATAATCAATAGACAAACAACTTTTGAATATCATCAAATTGAATTAACATTTGTAAAAAATTATAGTAATTGCTTAAAATACTTACCAACAGCTTTCTGTTGTGATGGTCCCTGGCAATGTCGAACAGCTCTCTTTCTTCATGGATCTGATCAATATCTACATTACTGTTAAAGATATCAATCAACAAATTCCCATGCAATCCCACTTTTAAAGGCCGCTTAAGAAAAACACTTGAAAACACCGTGGAAAATGAAGAACTTGCATGTACCATGCATTTTCTTCATTACCCACAATGTCTTCTAACCAAAAAATTAAAAGATTTTTAAAATTTCTTAAATGAAAGAAAGTCGACTGCAATTTCTATCATTTTAGACAAGTCCAAAATCTTGTCATCTGAAGATGGGTTCGATAAAAGGAAGAGATAAAACTTGACAAGGAACTTTACAAACACAATCTGACGCAGAGATGAATAGGACAAGTCTTAAATTTTGTAGTCCAGTAATAGGTTAATACATGTATGAAGAAATAGCTTGTGAACAGAAATTTCTTCATTCTTCACAATGTTTTCAGCCTGGAAGGTTAAATGTTTGCAGCTCCTTTCAATTTGGAACAGTCTATAAAATGTAGCAATCTGGGTTAGGAGTCTAAATTCTATGGTTGTACTTTCATATAACTTTTCCTAGTTTGATATGAAGAAATAAATATTATCATAAAATTCTTTTGTCCTTTTTCTAGGACCATCCTTTTCATAAAGAGGATACAGTGCTTCCAGTGAGTTATCATTCTCCGTTTATGGAATCTCTCTGCTAGTTCATTCATGTGTCCTTGTCTCTCTTGTACAGCTTGTCTGAATCTAAAGCCATTTTGCCATATGTGAAAACATCTGTTAACTAGTGTATAGTGGTAGATCTTTTCTGATAAAACTAAAAATAGAAAGAAAGAAGATTTAACATTTAATTCTATAGTAAAGTGGTTGATAGGGAATTACAGATTTTCTCCACTTGACCCCAATTGAGACATAACTTTTAACTCATCCAGAATCAAAATGAACTTGTCTACAAAAGAGAAAAGAGGCAAATTTTGAGAAATTATTGTTGTTTATGAAAAAAATACTGGAACCAAGCATTTTCTTCACTAACCACATTATTTTCTACCCTTTGATAAAAATCCTTATGATAATTTCCAATACATAATAAGATACCATGTTATTTACTTCGTCCTTGACTAATGACCTTGAAAAATTTATTTGTCTGTAAGTAAAGTTGAAAAACCTATGTCAGACAAGTCAGCAGGGCTCCAGAAATTGTTCAATATCAATCAGTCTAGGACAATGCAAACACACCCGCCAAAAAGCATTTTGAACGCTCCCCCTTTTTCTTCATCTTTCCCAATTGTACAAAGATACCATTCATTCATTGGTTACCGTTTTTTTTTTATTTTACGATTATAATTCTTCAATGAGTGAAAGAAAGAGAAAACAACTGACAAGTCCTACTTTCATTTTGTTTTTGAAAATCTGGTTGTGTATATATTACACTTCCCACAATATACAGCCTTCCATGAAATTCAAATATCTTGTAAAATTAGATACAACAAATAAATAACATGTATTTCTTTGACAAAAAGGGTAAAGTTGCAGTTAAGACACTACCAGATCAAAATAAGAGTAAATTAAATTTGTTTCGCCAGTAACGGCAAATTGAATTAACACAGTATTCAATTTCAAAAACAAAAAGATTGTGTGTGTTTGTCAAACGAATGCACTTACACAAAGAGTTAATAAAAAATTCAATATCCCATTCTTGGTCAAGCCTGAAACATGATTGGTTAACTGCAGACAAAAACAATTACATGAATGTTAGGTCCTTATGTGGATGACCACCTGACTTAACCCTTTCCCGTTTTGGGAAATTTTAGACTGGTCCAAATTGAAAGAGTTTGCACATGACAATGAAAAATTGGATGCAATTTGAAATCAAACCATCCTATGTGGTAGAAAATATTGTTGAAAAAGAAGAAATTGCTTGTTACAAGCAATTTCTTCTTTTTCAACAATGTTTTCTTGGATATAAAATCACAGCAATGTAAAATCCCGTATTTGAACGGGAAAGGGTTAAGCATGGCAGGTACACTTATTATCAACCTCTGTCACATTCTTTAATCTGATGTCCCTTAATCTGTAGGTGACATGTGAAACCATTGATTTCTTTCCGTTTTAAGTGTATTTTGATAGGTGTGGGTGAGTTTATCAAAGTTTCAACGTGAAATATAATGAAAATTTTGGATCAACTTAGGCATTATTTTTGGTATTCCAATAGGGCTTACTATTCAAAATTCAATCCAGACAGGCAAATTATCAGTTTTCTGGAGCCCTGCAAGTCAGTATGCATATTCCACACCCCTAATAAAGCCTAGTGGTTTCACCTATAGACAACAATATAGGCTTATCTATGAAGCTATTACAGAGTGCCATGGCAATCTAACTTAGTACCTGACACACAATTTTAGACCTATCAGGATTGGAGAAAGTTGCAGACAAGAATTCAAAGAGCATATGAATTGAAAATCAGTGTTGCATAGGGTAAAAAAAAAAGACAAGAGGACAATGGTGGTCCCATATTGCTCCCCTGAGTATGATGGCTCAAGGCTTTATGACATAATATACAAAATATCAAAGCCTACACCTAATCAATTTGGAGAAGATTTTTTAAAGATTTTTTCCTATAATCCTAGGTATAGTGAAGATCCTACCATATTGAGCTGATTTCAAGAGAAAAGTAATTCTTTGAAGTACTTAAGTAGAGGGTCAATAAGCATTAATACATACCAAATATCAAATGTCTAGGCCTAATGGTTTAGTAGGGGAATATTTTCTATGATATCCTTCTTTCTTCCTTTCTGGGATTGCACAGAAAAGGGCTTATTTTCATAATACAGTATTTCTATGAAGTATTTTAGTACAGGGTCAAAAGGTATTTTTACACACCAATTTAAAAGCCCTTGGCCTCATGATTTGGGAGAAAAAGATTTTTAAAGATATCCTTCTTTAATTCTATGTAAAATCAGGGATCACACAGAAAAGGGCTAAATTTCAATATACGATCATTCTTTGAAGTATTTTGCTAGAGGGTCATTAGATGATGATTTATACAAATTATCAAAGTTCTAGGCCTAATGGTTTGGGAGAAGAAGAATTTTAAAGTTTTCCTTCTTTATTTCAATTTAAAATCAGGGATTGAACAGAAAAGGGCTAATTTTAAGACTAGTAATTCTTTGATGTATTTTGGTAGAGGGTCAAAAGATGATGTTTTAAAGAAAATATCAAAGCTCTAGGACATTTGTTTTGGGAGAAGAAGACTTTTAAAGTTTTCCTTCTTTATTTCAATATAAAATAAGGGATCCCACAGAAAAGCGCTAATTTTCAGAATGCTATTATTCTTTGAAGTATTTTGCCAGAGGGTTAATAGATGATGATCTATACAAAATATCATAGCTCTAGGCCATTTGATCTTTACCAAATATCGAAGCTCTAGGTCTTACGGCTTGGGAGAAGAAGATTTTTAAGATTTTCACTCCATTGCCATGGCAACCAAAGTTCTTCATGAATTTCAATTCTTTGAAGTATTTTGAAAGATCATGACCCTAGGGTTATTTCTGTGAACTTTGGTTGAAATTCCATGGTTAGTTGAGGAAGAGAACCTTTTTTTGTAATTGAGAACGGACCTACGGACAGACAGACGGACAAACAGACGAACATTCAATGACTGACCACAATAGCTCACCCAGAGCACTTCCTGCTGAGGTGAGCTAAAAAAGAAGAATTGTTTATTAAAAGGACTTTTTTGTTTTGTCAATTTGTCCCAAAGCATTGTTTTTCAGTACACCAAAATGCTAAGTTATGTGGTTATGGTAGCAGATTAACACTTCAGTTTAAAGACAAAAAGATTCCCTATCACCATCAATTTCCAAATGAATGGCAGAGTTATCTTCCAACAAGCCACCTTTTCCTATAGGCCTAAAATGTGGAATTGCCATGACATAAGTTGTTCGAATCAATTTCCACTCTTTAACACTTTTAGACGCCATCAAGAAACAAGGTGCCAAACTGTCACAAGATACGCCCGTCACACTGCTTAATATTAACTGGGGGTTTGAATAGAACTGAGGTTATTTTGAATGAATTTTTTTTGTCAAACAAAGTATGAAAAACAACAAAGGGCAATAACTCAAAAAATAGGCACGGTAGAGTTATGGTTCTTGTGCACTGCACTCCCCCTTGGTGAGATCTATACACCCATGAAATTTCATGATTCTAGCTATTATACTTTTAGAGATATACTGCGGACAAGATTCAAGTATGAAAAACAACAAAGGGCAAAACCTCAAAAAATAGGCTAGGTAGAGTTATGGTTCTTGTACACTGCACTCCTGCTTGGTTAGCTCTATCCATCCAAGAAATTTCATGATTCTAGCTATTATACTTTTAGAGATATACTCCGGACAAGATTCAAGTATGAAACAACAAAGGGCAATAATTCAAAAAATAGGCCAGGAAGAGTTATGGTTCTTGTGCACTGCACTCCCCCTTGGTGAGATCTATACACCCATGAAGTTTCATGATCCTGGCTGTAATAATATACTCTGGACAAGATTCAAGTATGAAAAACAACAAAGGGCAATAACTCAAAAAATAGGCTAGGTAGAGTTATGTTTCTTGTACACTGCACTCCCACTTGGTGAGCTCTATCCATCAATGAAGTTCCATGATTCTAGCTATTATACTTTAAGAGATATACTCCGGACAAGATTCAAGTATGAAAAACAACAAAGGGCAATAACTCCAAAAATAGACCAGGTAGAGTTATGGTTCTTGTACACTGCACTCCCACTTGGTGAGCTCTATCCATCCATGAAATTTTATGATTCTAGCTATTATACTTTTACAGATATACTCCGGACAAGATACAAGTATGAAAAACAACAAAGGGCAATAACTCAAAAAATAGGCTAGATAGAGTAATGGTTCTTGTACAATGCACTCCTGCTTGGTTAGCTCTATCCATCAAAGAAATTTCATGATTCTAGCTATTATACTTTTAGAGATATACTCCAGACAAGATTCAAGTATGAATAACAACAAAGGGCAATAACTCAAAAAATAGGCCAGGTAGAGTTATGGTTCTTGTGCACTGCACTCCCCCTTGGTGAGATCTATACACCCTTGAAGTTTCATGATCCTAGCTATAATACTTTTAGAGATATACTCCGGACAAGATTCAAGTATGAAAAACAACAAAGGGCAATAACTCAAAAATAGGCTAGGTAGAGTTATCGTTCTTGTACACTGCACTCCCACTTGGTGAGCTCTATCCATCCATGAAATTACATGATCCTAGCTATTATACTTTTAGAGATATACTCCGGACAAGATTCAAGTATGAAAAACAACAAAGGGCAATAACTCAAAAAATAGGCACGGCAGAGTTATGGTTCTTGAACACTGCACTCCCCCTTGGCGAGATCTATATACCCATGAAGTTTCATGTTTCTAGCTATTATACTTTTAGAGATATTCTCCGGACAAGATTCAAGTATGAAAAACAACAAAGGGCAATAACTCAAAAAATAGGCTAGGTAGAGTTATGGTTCTTGTGCACTGCACTCCCCCTTGGTGAGATCTATACACCCATGAAGTTTCATGATCCTAGCTATAATACTTTTAGAGATATACCCTGGACAAGATTCAAGTATGAAAAACAACAAAGGGCAATAACTCAAAAAATAGGCCAGGTAGAGTTATGGTTCTTGTGCACTGCACTCCGTATTTATGAGAAGAATATAACTGCCAAGTTTAAAGTCAATTGGACTTAAGGTGACAGAGTTATGCTCCGGACAAAGAAGTGGACACCGCCGGACAACCGGACGCCCGGACGCCCGGACACCCGGACGCCCGGACGCCCGGACGCCCGGACGACCGGACGCCCGGACACCACGGGTGATCCCATAATACGTCCCGTCTTCGACGGGCGTATAAAAAGCTTTGGAAATGATTGTGGATAACAAGGAAATTGCTTGTTACAAGTGATTTCTTCATTATCCACAATATTATCTACCCCAAATGTAAAAAAAAACTCAAAATTCCATAAGCTTTAAATTGCTGTCTACATCTCCTTTCAGTTTGAACCAGTTTAAATTTTGCCATCGGGTAATGTGTTATCTCTTAGAAAAAGCTATACACTCAACAACATGACCTAAAATATTGTCTTCAATAGCAAGATTGTTGAACTAGTCCCTCTTAAACAGTTACACCAAACAATGAATTAACAGTTTTAAACATTTCCTGGTACAATGGTTTTCAGAATCTTAAGTCATCATGTTAATGAAAACAGTGTGGAAAAGAGGAAAGTCTTGTGGCAAGCATTTGTTTCTTTTCCCACATTATTATATCAAACTTAAACCTTTCATTTCAAATTAAAATCTCTTTGAACTGTAAAAGCTTAGTTCAATTAAAATCTTTGACATTTAGTAGAGGCCTAAGGATCCTTAGAGGATTGACTTGGAAAAAAAAAACAGAAAAAACTAGAGCTGTCGCCCTCAAGGGCTGACGTGAATACCCCCCACACCGCTAAAAAGGCTTTTCTATGAAGGAGTGAAATTTGAAGCTGTTTAATCACATGCATGTCATGGTGGATTAACATTGCCAACCCTCCACCTCTTTCTGATTTTGTGTTTGTTGCTAGAGTTGACTGATTAGGAAAGGTTGGTCAATATGAGCCTATGTTAAAGAAAACTGTGTGAGGAGATGATGACACAAAATTATATCCACGAAAAGTCAATATGAGCCTATGTTAAATTTTTGACCCCCGGGGGGCGGGGTCAAATTTGACCTCAGGAAATAAACCGTTCGATATTTTGTAAAGGTCAACAAGATGATGTTACTTACCAAATTTGGTAACTCCCCTTATGGTTACTGAGTTTTGCAATTTTAAATTTTGACTACTCCCCCCCCCCATTAAAAAGTTCAAAATGGCATAACTCTGAAACTAACGACTGGATCAAGATGAAAATTGCAGGTGCACAACTTCATATGATAGGAAACAACCTGATAAAATTTCAGCAAAATTGGTCAAAAAATGTGGGAGGAGAAGAGGACACAAAATCATGTCCACGGACGGACGGACGAACAGACGGACGGACAACCTGATTCCAGTATACCCCCCATAACTTCGTTGTGGGGGGTATAAAAATTAATGATCAAACAAAACCAAAATAAGTACTATCTATTCAGTAAGTTACATAGAATTTGTAATTCACCTTTTTCTTGATGTCTTTCTTGTCTTTTGGACCAGTATCTCAACCAGGCCTGAAGGCACTTTCTTACAATCACCGTATTATGATGTCTCACTGCTTTAAACTGATGCTGAACTTGTTGTTTCTTCACCGATATTTTGTGTTGCCATATCAACCAATGCTGAAAATCAAAAATAAGAGAAATTGACATACCGGTAATTAGAAATTTATCCCTAAACTCTTTCCTGATTTTTTGAAATTTTAGACTGGTCCAAATTAAAAGAGGTTGCAGACAACAATGAAAATTGGGTGCATTTTGAAATGAAACCATCCTATGTGGTAGAAAATATTGTGGGAAAGGAATAATTACTTGTCACAAGCAATTTCCTCTTTTTCCACAATGTTTTCTCAAGTATAAAATCATGGCAATGTAAAATCTCAGGTTTGAACAGGAAAGGATTAATCTAGTAATAAGCAGTAGGCATTATTTGTTCATCAGCCGATTACCACATGTCAAAATTTTAGACTTATCTAAACTGAAAGAAGATGCAGATTACAACTTAAAGTTCAAGAAATTAATTTCTTTTTGTCCTTCAGAATTCACAAACATTTTTTTTGAAAAGGGACATTCAAAGATTATTCCTGCCTGGATAATTCAAAATTGGGTTAAATTATCTGATAGTTTCAGACAGTGTAATTTGGTTTTGATAGTTGTATACATCAACAAAAACAAACAGAAACAAGAGGACCTTGATGGTCCCAAATCGCTCACCTGAGGCATCTACAAATCACAGTACTTTTAAAAAAAAGACACAGCTTGAGCCAAACAAATAAAACAAATATAAGATTTTTGGCATAGTACAAAACTATTGAGTAATGCTATACAATAAATATGAATGCCTATGGCTTTATAGTTTAATCCATTACCAAACTATCCAACAAGTTGATGCCCTTAAGGAAAATAGATTAAAATAGATTAAAAAAAATTGTGAGTAGTAGTTACAAGCAATTTCTCCATTTCTCACAATATTTTCTAACCTAAAAACTCCTTTTATTTAAATTTCAATCAAACTTTAATTACCATCTGTAACTTCTTTTAATGTGGACCAGTTATAAGAGGAGGAGACTTTGAAATCACTCTAATTTAGCATTTTACCAAACTTGGAGCCTATGGGGCCATTTTGACCTAATGGTAATAATTTAAGCAACCTTAATAGTGAACAATCTGGATGTATTATCAACAAAATATGAATGCATTATAAATTACACATTGGGAGAGGAAGATATTTGAACATGCTCTTACTAAGCGTTTTTCATAACTTTGAATGCCTTAGGAAGGGCCATTTCTTTTTACAATGGGGTATAAAAACATGGTAGATAGCAACAATGTTATACAATGTTTTACATATAAATACTCCATGCCCTATTTTCAAGATGAAGAATTTTTTCAACTTGAGTGATTTATGCAATTTTTGAGCAAAGATGTTCTTGATACTAAGGGCATTTTTTCCTGTAACATAGTACAAAATTATTGAATAATGCTCCATACCAAAAGTGAATGTCCTTCATCTTACATTGAAGAAGGAAAAGACTTTTGAATTTGCTCTAATTGGGCGTTTTCCCAAATATTGGACCTCTTGGGCGGGGCCATGATTTATCCTGGGGCTATGAATTTAGCAAACATGGTAGAGAACCATCTGATTATGCTATACACCATACATGAATGCCTTAGACTTTGGAGATTGGGAGGAGAAGATTGTTGAACATAGTCTAATTGAGCATTTTAACGAACTTTGGACACCCCTGGAAGGGGCTCTTTTTACCCTTCAGGCATAATTTAATCAAAATTGATAGGTAACAGCCAGGCTATACTATATTTCAAAATTAAAAGCCCTCATCCTCAAAGTGAAGAACTTTTCTTTTTTTACTTACTAAAATTTTGCGCTTTTCTTTATTTTGGTCACCTATTTTTGACCCTAGGAGCACAATTTTAAGTGAAATAATATAAAAACATGTTGTTAGGCCACATACCAAATATGAATGTCCTAGGCCTTATAGTTTAAGAGGAGAAGTCTTCAGGCCTCAAGGGCCCTTTTTGATCCCAAGGATTAAATTTCTTAAAACTTGATAGAGAACAATGTGATTAAGCTACATATGAAATATAAAAGCCTTTGGCCTTTTAGTTTCTAAATCAAAAATTCAAAGATTACTAAAATTTCCTATTTTCACGGAATGAAATTCTTTTAATACTGTAAATCAGGTTTTATTAGCAATGGTTTTATTTTCCCTAATATTCGCAAGATAAGGGGCTCACAAATTCAAGAATCTCGCTTAAAGGACCATTTTGTAAAGAAAATAAAGAGAGGTCAGAAGTAAGGAACAAAGGACAAAATATTTACCTATTTGGGCATCATCACTCTTTATATCACCCTCTTCGTGTAAAACCCAGAAAGGACAAGTCTTTAGTAGGTGACAAACTTGTATAAACTATTAAGTTCTCAACTTGGTCTATTTAACATGGCTATACAAACATAATAATTTAAAGTAGATAAGGTGATAAAATTCTTGGCGACGACAATTATGCAAAAAAGAGCTAAAGAGTTGTAACTTAGTCTTTATTGCATAGACTCTTAGAAGCTTTCAACAAATTGAAAGCAGAGGCTGCAAATAAATGAATTAAAACCAAACAATTGTACCTGTTTTGACACATGATATAATTATGAAAGTTTTGTAAAACTAGTATTTATCAAAAATTCGATATTTCAGTGCTTTAATGGAGTAAGTCATTACGACCTTTAACATCTTTTTGCTAATTGCTTCAAAAATAACTTTTATTTATACTTTAACATTACTTTGCAATCTTACAACAATTTCCTATGGGAAATTGTAGATTAAATGTTCTTGGATGGATTACCAGTAATAATTCTATTCACATAGGTTGGCATCGAGTCGTGCTGTTAATGGATATCATTTTTTTCTTTGTCAGTGTATTTCCAGAGATACATACGGAAATTAACAAAAGACTGCTCTCACAAAAATAAGACGATGCAAAAATTACCTGTTTTACAGTAAATTTTAGAGCTTCACCCAAGAAATTGGTCTACAAGTTTTGAAGGAGAAGATTTTTAAAGAAATTGTGAATGGATGGACAGATGGACTGACAGACAACAGATGACAAATCATAATAGCTCACATTGCTATTGCTTAATATCAATGTTAAGGTTGCTACTGTCAAGCTGAAATTTTTCTCTCTTCTTCAAAATTGTGCTGTCCACACACATAAAGCCAAAGGTTGTCTTGATTCTCAGACAAAGTGCTCTGACTGAGTGTTTTTGTTTTAACCCATTACCACCTAGCAAAATTTTAGACTGGTCCAAATTGAAAGATGTTGAAGACAACAATTTCAAACTAAAAGAATTTCATTCCACAAATAAAAAATTCAGACAAGTCAAAATTAAAAGACTTTAAAGACAAAAATTTCAAACTGATAGAATTTTAAGCCATATCTTACCTCCAAGGATGGAAAATAGTTTTAATAAACTATCGTTTATTTGGTCACAAAATCACACAAGGGCCTTCTAAATATAAATATTTTTTAACTGTTAAAGAGTACAGTTCCTAATGACTAGATTTTAGGGACAATTTTATTAATCTCGATGACAGAGTTAGTTGTTTGAATGACATGCAAATGATAAAACTTTATCACTGACAACATATTTTTATGTAAACAAACCTTAAATTCTTTTGGGACACAATTTAAAATATCAAAACTTTTTCATGAAATGTAGGCTTACATCAAAGAGTTATTTTGATCTTGTAATTTTAAATGTCATAATCTTTTATGCTTTTGGTCCTCAAGTACGTTTTTTTATTGATTTTGTAGTGCGCCTTTGGGGAATATATGGCTTTAAATATACCCTATCTTGGAAGAAATTATGTGAAAATGAAGAAATTGCTTGAAGCTAACAATTTCTTCATTTTCCACATAGTCTTTCAAAACAATTTTCATGTGGGTCTTTAAAAAGATTTAACCATGAAGGAATAGGTTAAAGATCAGCCTGTTAAGTAGATGGCTATTGACTGAGACATTTTAGTGACCTATCAACTTCTGTTTCCTACCTGAGCTTGTAGTCTATAGGCCCAGAACTGTAGAGCTACCACTTCCATATGTTGTCTATGCTGACACAATTCATATACTGACTTCCAGCAGGTCCAGTATTTTCTACAAAATAGACTGAATACTGTATATGGTTTAAAAAAACAGTTCCATCATAACACTCTGATTGACAGTCGCAATTTGTTTCACAATGCTTCCCAAAGCTTATTCCTTGAGGGGCTTGAAAGGGCAGGACAGTGTGGGAAGGGGTTAAATAGGGTTGAATTTCTTCATTTTTCACAATGTTTTCTTAAGCTTTTATTCTTGTGGGTGTCTAAAAGCGTCACTGAGTCGGAATGGGTTAATATAATTACTTGCAGAATAAAAAGATTGTGTGGTAACATTATTGGTTTTATATCCAAGATGGAGATGTATTCAGGTGCTATAGATATTTAAGTTTACAAACCTAATCAAAGAGTCATTATGAAATGTGACTGCTTGTTTTTTCCTTTCTATTTTACTTCTTCTATTTTCAACAAATAACAGCCAGGCATCTAAGTATTTCTTCTGGGTCTTGTAGCATGCTGTAATCAAAGAGATAAAATATAGAGCATTACTGCATATTTCATTAAAAAAAAATACAAAGTACATATATAAAAGTGTATATCATACAAGGTCTAGAAAAAAAAAACAATGTATGTTTCTCTTGAGCAAATTAATACATTGATAGCTCTATTATGAAATGTACAAATTAACCATTGTCACACAAGAAAATTTTAGACTGCTCCAATTTTAAGGTGTTCCAGACAACAAATACAGGCTTATGATATTTTTTTTTATCTTTTTTAGACTGAGAACATTATGGATAATGAAGAAATTGCTTGGAACAAGCAATTTCTTCATTTTCCACAATGTTTCCAAATCTTTTTTAAAGGGTGTGTAAAAAAGCAGGATAATGTGGGAATGGGTTAAGTAACTATGATTTGGATTTCAAACCAATTCTAGCTTTCTAGCTTCATACCATGTCACCAACAATTCCTAAAATAAGTTTCTCTGTTCATCTGTCCGAGTCAAAGATAAATATTTTCTTCAAAAGGGCTTAGCTCTGATGCCTTTTGACGCCCCTGAAGAAAAAGGCTTTGTGGAATTGTGAAAAATGAAGAAATTCCTTGTAACAAGCAATTTCATGATTTTCCATAATGTTTTCTACCCAGAAAGTCAAAAAACCCTTAAATTTAATATACTTTGAATTGTAGTCAAATTGGACCATTCTAGAATTTGTCGTCTGGTAATGGGTTAAGAAATAAGCTGAAATTAAATATTCATATTGTTATCAAATTCAATGGATCTGACCAAAACTTGAAGTTAATTTGTCATATATAATTGCAGACTGACACACAAAAAATCTGCAAGGGTTTTAAAGAAGATCCTTGATGGCCCTGGATTGCTCACCTGAATTACTGCAAAAGTCTATGGCTTGGTGAATTTTTAAATTTTTCACTAATTGTTTTATCCTTCCATATCGTTTTCTCTTATTTAACTAGACCTCCTGAATTTATTGATCACACTTAAATTCTCTACTGAACAATCTTTCTTAACCAATTACAAGACAGCATAATCTTAGACTGGTGCAAATTGAAAGGAGTTGCAGACAAAGATCTAAAATTGATGAAACTTCCGAATTTTTCAGTTTTCTGTGAAGAAAACATTCTGGAAAATGGAGAAATTGCTTGTTGCAAGCAATTTTTTCATTTCATCCAATGTTTTCCCAATTGTATCTGTTGAGGGGTGTAAGAAAACGTTACTGTGTAGGAATTGGTTACAGAACTTATGTCAGTATCTTTTCAGCAAGTTTTCCTTGAGAACCACAAAGCTACTCACAACATAGGGCTATAATGAATAACATCATCATAGCCTCAAGTACTTGACTACAGGACCATGAGGCAATACTGCATTTAAAATTTCAAAGCTCTAGGCTTTGCAGTTTAGGAGGAGAAGATTTTAATCCATTCCAACACAGTATGGTTGACTGACACAGCTAAATTCAGCTCAATATTTATAAGGGTTTAGAACTAGCCAAGAAAACTAATAGACTGAAATAACCTAAGGAAAGACAGACTGCAAACCTAAATTTGACATACACATAGAAATGTATGCTTTGGTGTCTTTTAACCTATTATCATTGGCAGAATTTTTTACTGGCCCAAATTGAAAGCAGTTGCAGACAACAATTTTGAGCTTATGAAATTTTAGACTTTTTAACTTTCTGGATTAAAAATATAGTGTAAAATGAAGAAATTGCTTATCACAAGCAATTTCTTCATTTTACACAATCATGTTTTCCTAATAGTTTTTCTTGAGGGTCGTCAAAAAGCATCACTTAGTGGGAATGGGTAAATCAGGACTGATAATTTTGGAATGGGCACACCAAAGTTAAAAACTAATGTTCCTTGGAGCTAATGTCAATCTTCTTCAAGTAATCACAGATCTTGAGCCAAGGTGTCGATATTGGGTTTATCTTTGGGCAGCCCCATTTCAGTGTGAATCAGTTACATATTGCCATAAGAACTGGAAACCTTGAATATTTCTATGAGTATTTATACTATTTCCCTCTATCATAACTGAACATTTTAATTCATATGCTATTGTTTTTGTATAAAAATATAAAGAAGAAATACAGCTTTTTTTCAGGTCACTAACCATGTTTTTCTGCTAGAGCAATCTTCTTATTCTTTACCCTCTGTATGACAATAAACTCCTTCCATGCCTTGAATGTTTTAGTAAACAAGACAAATCTGAAATAAAATACATGTATAGATATCAAACATATAAACATTGAATACATGGAAATGGATAGTTTCAATTAGATGGATTTTTTCTTGTTTTTGGATAAAAAACATTGTGGATAATGATGAAATTGCTTGATACAAGCAATTTCTTCATTTTCAACCATGTTTTCCAAAGCCTTTTTCTGGGGGGGGGGGGGGGGGGGGGGAATCAAAAAGCTTCATTGTGTGAGATTGGGTTAAATCAGGAGTGTAATGTAACAGGTTTCATACAGCATTTTTGCAATCAATGGCAAATTAACTCTTATTGAAGGACTGCTACAGGCAATCGTAAAATTTATTGATCACTCAAATCATTATTTTTGACTAGAATTGAATGATGAACTCTGACCCCTAAGTTAAGTATTTTTTGTTGGTATGCTGACTTAAACGATGTCGGAAAGAATAATTGCCGCCCCTTGGGATCGAACCCTTGACATCCCATGATTGAAGATAAGGAGTCTGGCATGCTACCAACTGCTATGACGGCGGTCCAAAATACCACATGCTGAAGCAGTAAAGAAATATAGATATCAAAAAACTTGTGGAAAAATATGAGTTGCAAGCAATTTATTCCTAACAGTTTGTCCTTTTAAAAGAGTAACCCTATCCTATATTGTGCTTATTTTCAATTCAGCACACAAAATATTGCCTCTGCCCCTTCTTTGAACTTTGGCCAGTCTAACCAATGATTTTCTGGTAATATTTTGATACCATTACTAACCTATGATGACACTCAGCTCGCACAACTAGTCGCCATTCTTTCCGTAACTCCCACCATACACTATTCCAGGCTCTGTAACATTTCTTTAACAAACGCCTCCTATAGTGAGCACTGAAAAAGATTGATCTCATTATGTGTTGAACAATAATAAACTCGAGATACAATGTTATTATTGGATAGCTGATATCCTACACTTGGTGTTTTGGGTTGTTTTTTTTTTAATCCATATACTTAATGGCATACATTTCATATTGTTGAGATTTTACCCTAGACAGTCTGTGCAGTTTGTGCAGTCTGACCTTGGTGAAAACCTTTGACATCTCAATGATGGTTGCTCTTCGGGTAACAGGGTATCTATATATAGGGCCTACAGATTTAACCCTTTACAAAACGGCAATATCATAGACTGGTTCTGGTTGAAAGAAGTTGCAGACGACAATTTCAATTGTTGGAAATTAGAAAATATTTGCCGTGTACGGTAGAAAACATTGTGGACATTGAAGAAATTGATGTGTGTGCTATGAATACTGCCATAAGAGATTTCTTAATTTCCTACATGACATTCCTTTCTTTTGGAAATCTTAAGCTAATTAAATCTCTTTTCTGCACATCTATTTCTCTAAATTTACCTTGTCAAAGGAGGTGATCTAATATCCCCACCAGAGCCTTGTTTATGAACAAAATCCAAGGAGAGGTCATTCTTCTGCCAGGTCTCAAGTTGGGACTAAAATTAGCATTTTGCAAGACTCCAACAAGTAACCAATGCATATATAAAGTTTTATTACTATAGCAGTGTGGAATTTTGACGGACAGACAAATGGACACACAGAGGGACAGACAGGCCGATTCCAGAATTCGTTTTGCAGAGGTACCATAGACATGCGTATATATGCATAATTATATCTAGTATCTTACCATGCCTGTGACGGGGTTATTCTACCAAACACTTCTTTTTTCCAAATCCATAGAAATTTGCGGGCAAGGTGTCTGTAGAAGGAAACAAAAATTTAAATTTGTGAATCAAAATGCGAAAAAGTTTCATATGGCATGCATGAAAAGTATTAAGCCTGACCACTGACCAGGATGTTCGAACTACACAAACCAGGGTCCATACCTTTAACTTTCACCCATTCCTACACAATGACGCTTTCTGACCCCCAGAAGAAAAAGGCTTATGAAAACACTGTGGCAAATGAAGAAATTGCTTGTAACAAGCAATTTCTTCATTACCCATAATGTTTTTCATTTCAAAGAAATATAAAAAATTTCATAAGCTTGAAATTGTCGTCTACAACTTCTTTCAATTTGCGCCAGTCTAAATTTTTCTCATGTGGTAACGGGTTAAGCTAAACTTCTCAATATAAAATGACCATTCTACCAAAGGTTTCATGTTTGACTCATAAACCAGGATTTTTAACCCACAAAAATTTGAAAATACCATTTTGACCCTTGGAAACTTCTCTGAAGGGGGTTAAAATGACCCCTCTGTGAGAATTTTTTTAAGGTCAATACATGTTTTTTTGAGATACAGAGATACATCTAATGTATTATTGAAAAGTTTTCATATTAATTGTCAACTTTGTATAACCATATGCTTAGAATCATTAGACAATTCTTTTGGTATTTATGAGCATCTAGATTAATTTGTTAGTTCTCAACAATCCTATCCTTCTACTATAATAACCTATAAACATAGAAAATGACTTATAATGGAGGGTTTTAGAAAGTCTTTGAAAAATGGGTGTCCATGGAATGCAATGTTGTAAACAGCAGGGGTCGAAACAGAAATGTATGCGTATATGAGCTCAGAAATCTACATCCTGTAAAACCCTGGTTAAAGAGTTGATGACTCCTTAATTCAATGGCTATTACATGCCGTGCTGCCTAACTAGTATACCACATACCAGCATCAGCAGATAACATGATGGTAAAATGTTTTAAATCAAATGATGGTATAGAAAACAAATCAAACTTTGTACTATTTTATCAATTAAATGGGGGCTTGACGCTTCTTTCAACATTATTTCAGTTCTATTGCGGTGGCTGGAGCACCTAACCATCAGTAGCTGATATTCCTCTAACCAGTGCTATCAAAGTATTCTATCCGAGCCTGCAACTCCTCACACCTTTTGGGCTTTTACCAGTATTCATCAATTGGTGAAAGAAATTGACTTTATCATTAGTCTAAAAGATTTATAAAAGAATATTGGCTGTTCAGGGATGGAAGCTGTGACCCAATCATTCAACGTACGACTAGCTACCAAATAGGCTAAAGACATGGTGGGTACCATTTGAGTCTATATGTGACATTTTAAACAATTCAAATGCACCTAAATTAATCCTTGTCTTGCTGAATGAAATCCTTTTTAAACTTGCATGGAAATTAAAGGACTGAAAGCACTGACAGGGCTCCCCCTGGGAAATTTTATTCTTGCGCCAATGAAATCGCCAATTGCAAAAATTTGGGGCCACTTGGTGCCAATTGGGGGCAAAAGTGGAGCCAGTATGAATAAGTGAATGAAAGAAAACTACTATATTGAAAACAAATAACCTATTATCTATAATATATTATAGTGAATAAATTGGGAAAGGGTTAATAGGTAAAAAATGAGAGGATTGTCATTTGATAATAAAATTCCAAGAACACCTAGAGCTATACTGGACGACAGGTCAAATTTTTGGTAACCCACAGTACTTTGATTACTAATGTCCGCAGTACTTTGATTACTAATGTCCGATATTTCTCATTTCTCGGAAATTCACTTGACTTTGATACTAAAATCATCAATAGATAAGCAAAATGCTGTCTTTGGTTTTTATTCGATACTCTAATGAATCTCAAAAAGTGATCGAGGAATAAATATCGTCAATTTTTTAGCCCAAGCAATGTGAATTTCCGCCATCTTGGTTTACATGATGGTTCCCGGCGGGCTTCGGAAAATCCCAATAACTCGAGTGATGTAAGAATCAATTAGGTCAGCGATGCGTAACTAATCTGTCTTGATTGACACGGATATGCAATGGATATTGATGGTCGCGTGTCTCCCAAACAAATTAGCGGATGTGTGAATGATAAAGTTGCGCGTCGGAAATCGTTTAAATGGACTCAACATCCCTTTGCCTTATTTTGAAAGTTGTCGCCAGTAAAATCGCCAACTCGCCGATTTTGGGGCCAGAATTTTTATTTTGTCGCATTTGGCCCCATTGGCGATCGGCAGCGGGAGCCCTGACTGAAAGTATTAGTTTTGGATCAAAATTTGCTTTGAAAATTAAATTTCAAAACCAATTCTGACTAAGTCAAAGTTGTGGAGACTAAGATCCAACTGCACTTCTGTGCATGCTGATCTTTGTTTATACCTCCTGCAAAAACAGGAATATTCCCAGTTCAGCATGACTCGGATTAGCCTTTGATCCAAGTCCTTATTGTGCGCTTTGCAGATAGCTACTGATTCAAAGATATTTTCAACACTTAGCAATTATTCTACATGTAAAATGTTCTATGTGATTGTCTAGGCTGCATTAATCCATTCCTACACTGCTAAATTTTAGACTGATCCAAATTAAAAGAAGTTGCAAAAGATAATTTTAAGTTTACAGAATTTTGAATATCTCTATCTTTTGATGTATAAAAGCTTGTAGATAATTAAGAAATTGCAATAATGAAAGCAAAAATTGAAAGCTCTAGGCCTTATTATTTCATAGATGATTTTTAAGAATTTACTTAATTATTTCTTTGTAAAGTCTGTTAAACTATGCAAAAATCAGTGACAGGACTCGTGTTGATCTCAAGTAAATAATTTGAAGTATTATTGTAGAGTATCATACCATAAGGTAATACAGCATGCAGAATTTGAAAGCTCTAGGTTTTTTTGCTTTTGGAGATGAAAATATTGAAAGATTTCCTTCTTTCATTTCATTTCCATTTAAAAAAACTTGAACCCATACTAGAGTTTGAAAATGCCTTAAACTTTTACTTGTCCTTCACAATGAGAATATATAGTCCTATACCAATTTCTGTATTCAAATCTTTCAAATTCCACTTGTCCTGCATATATAGACAAAGAACAAAAAAAAAATTGCAGGGCAAAAATAGACATGTACAATTTCAAGCCCTGCAGAACAAATAACTTGTACCGGTCACAGAAAAATAAGAAAAAATAATTTATGGTAATTTGAGAGAGTATGACACAGTGATATTACATTCAAAATTTGATAGCTCCATGTCATCAAGAGTTGTACTTTGATTTCAATTCTTTGTAGAAGTTTGGAAGAACATGAGAAACATGAGAAATTTATCAGACTGGTCCAAATTCAAAGTTTGTACAGACAATAATTTTCATTTGATGAAATTTTAAATTGCTTTGTCTTTTTGGTTAGAAAACATTATGGATAATGAAGAAATTGCAATTTACAAGATATTTTTTAATTTTCCACCACAGGGGTCGACACTAACAGTGTCCCGGGATCCAAAGGATCCCTGAAAATTAGAAGGGACCCCAGCAATCTCAGGCGAGAGATACTGTCAGGATCCTTCAATACTTCTCCGGTAAAATAGATCTTAATGTATCAATAAATCCTCCTGTTTTTTGTTTTTGTAGAAAACATTGTGGATAATGAAGAAATTGCTTGTAAGTTTACTAACAAGCAATTTCTTTATTTTCCACAATGTTTTCCAAAGCTTTTTTTCAAGATGGGCTTAGAAGGGCATGATTACCTGCGATTGAGTTCATGTATATCAAGGAGGGGTCCCTGATTATATAGAGGAAACCCTGAAGTAATAGGTAGGGATTCCTGTGGGAAAGTTAGTGTCAACCCCTGCACCATGTTTTTTAAAAGTTTTTCCTGAAGGATGTAATGAATGGTATTATATGGGATTACGTTAAGATTTGTTTTCAGATGGATAGATAGACAGAAGGCAATCATACTGTCTCCTGAAAGCACTTTGTCCTCAGTTGAGCTAAAACAAAGAACACAAATTGAAACTAGGGTCCTCACAACAACCAGGCTCAGTCTAGTCCTTAAACCTTCTAATACATTCACACAAACACCCCTTTTGTAACACAAATGGGAAAACATTATGTACAAGAGCCATGTCGGACATGGCCATCCCCCGCCGTAAAAGCTTGATAGTAAACTGAAGCCAGTTAGATTTAGGCTTCTGGAGCACTGCATTTCTTCATTTAGATAATAGCTAGTATACTTTCAAAGATATGCTCAGAACAAAATCTAAGTCTTTAAAACAAAGGGCAATAACTCCAAAACTATTCAAGCAAGAGTTGTGGTTCTTGTGCACTTCACTTCTCCTCAACAAGATCTATTCACCTATGAAGTTTCAAGTTAATAGCTATTATACTTTCAGAGATTTGCTCTGGACAAAATGTAAGTGTTTAAACAACAAAGGGCAATAACTCTCAAAATTATGCAAGCAAGAGTTGTGGTTCTTGTGCACTTCACTTCACCTCAACAAGATCTATTCACCTATGAAGTTTCAAGTTGATAGCAATTATACCTTCAGAGATATGCTCAGGTCAAAATCTTAGTCTTTAAAAGAACAAAGTGCAATAACTCCAAATTTATGCAAGCAAGAGTTGTGGTTCTTGTGCACTGCACTTCTCCTAAATAAGATGTATCGTCCTACGAAGTTTCAAGTTGATAGCTATTATACGTTCAGAGATATGCTCAGGTCAAAATCTTAGTCTTTAAAAGAACAAAGGGCAATAACTCTCAAAATTATGCAAGCAAGAGTTGTGGTTCTTGTGCACTGCACTTTTCCTCAACGAGATCTATTCACCTATGAAGTTTCAAGTTGATAGAAATTATACGTTCAGAGATACGCTACGGACAAAATGTAAGTGTTTAAGAGAACAAAGGGCAATAACTCAAAAATTATGCAAGCAAGAGTTATGGTTCTTGTGCACTTCACTTCTCCTCAACGAGATGTATCGACCTATGAAGTTTCAAGTTGATAGCAATTATACTTTCAGAGATATGCTCAGGTCAATATCATAGTCTTTAAAAGAACAAAGGGCAATAACTCCAAAATTATGCAAGCAAGAGTTGTGGTTCTTGTGCGCTGCTCTTTTCCTCAACGAGATCTATTCACCTATGAAGTTTCAAGTTGATAGCAATTATACGTTCAGAGATATGCTCTGGACAAAATGTAAGTGTTTAAAAGAACAAAGGGCAATAACTCAAAAATTATGCAAGCAAGAGTTTTTGTCTCAAAACAACAAAATGCAATAACAGAGATCTGCTCCGGACAAGTTTAGTGACAGAATGACGGAGGGACAGAATGACAGAAGGACAGAATGACAGACGGATACCATTACTATATCCCCTTAGCTGAAACAGAAGGGGATAAAAATGAAGAAATTGCTAGCAACAAGCAGTTTCATCATTTTCCACAATCTTTTCTAATGACAATGTCCAAAAAATCTAATATTTCATACATTTTGAATTTTTTCATTCTGCAACTACTTTCAATTTGGACCAGTCTAAAATTTTGACATCTGGTAATAGGTTAAATCATTTTCAAAACCAAAATCAATCTGTCTTTTCCACACTTCAGAAAGGATAAATTCACCTGATTCTTAGTTCTTTCATGCGGCCTCCTTTATTCCAGGTGTAACCAGGCCTGTACTGTTTTATGTTCACTTTTGATGGATTACCAAGCTGTGCTTGAAACCTTTTCTCTCGACGCTTTCTGCGAGCCACTGAAGTGGGTGCTGTATTCTGTGTTGCATGGCTATCTTCATCTTGTGTCTTGGTCATTTTTTCTCTAAAATATATCCGCAGCCATGAAAGTTGACCAATCGCTTGTCCCTCCCACTAACTCCCTGGGCCACCCTGTTTACTCCAACAGGAAGTTTTGCTTCGGTTTGTATCGGCATTATTTTGCAACATTTATGGCCAGAAGCATATAAAAAAAAAGTAAAATGGATGGTTGGCGACCTAAACATCATAACTACAGCTTGAATAAGCTGTAGTTACGACATTTAAGTCGCCAGACCATCAATAAGGTTATCAAAAATAGTGACCAATGACGGAGTTGAAAGCTCAGGTCTGAATAAATTATTTGATTGGTCGGTTGATTCCTTGATTGAAATTGCAATTGGTCAATTAACTCTGGATGATAAAACATGGCACAATATAAGTAATGCAATGTCATTCTTTTAACCCTTTCCTGTTCAATCCCTGGTTTTTATATCCCTGTGTTTTATAATTATGAAAATATTGTAGAAAAAGAAGAAATTGCTTGTGTCAAGCAATTTCTTCTTTTTCCACCAAATTTTTTACCCGGCTGAATGGTTATTTTCCAAATTAAATCCTCTTTGAATTTTTGTCTGTGATATCTTTGAATTTAGATAGGTCTAAAATTTTGGAAAACAGGAAATGGTTAACTGGTGTTCTATCTTTGGTCCACACATTCCACTAAAATATTTAGGATTCTCCAAGAACCAAGAATGAGAAGGATCAAAATAAGCCATATGAACTCGGTGGCAGATTTAGATACATGTTTGTTTGAAACCCCCTCTGTAGTCTAATTAATTCATTTTCAGCATGCCCACTGGGTTTTCATTTGGGGGTACAATAACATGTACCCCTTAAGTTTTGAAATGGGGGTAGAAGGAAAAATCTGGCAGTATAGTGTACCCTTTACTTTCAGAGTTAAGGGTACACCATAAAAATCTGAACCCTTTACTAAATGACCATGTTTTAGTTATATACGTTAATTTGTTAATAATCAGTAAATAAGTGTCACATGTCATGTGCAAGTCTACTTTTTGACAATTCACTTTTTTTAATTAGGATTTTGGAAGGTTTGAATGAGGTATGAGAGCGATGGCTAACAACTGGAATAAGTTGACAGGGTTCGCACTGCCAATCGCCATTGTCGCCAAATGCGACAAAAATTAAATTCTGGCACAAGATTTTTCCATTTGGCAAAAATCGTGGCGCCAAAAAAAATGAAAAGTTCTTTTATACATACTTTTACTTTGACTAATCTCTGGAAATTAAGGCGAGGGCTAAGTGTGTATAATTGCTTAATATAAATTGCTCAAAGTCTTGTATATCGGTTCAATTATGTCATCGAGTCTGACACAAGACTGACACATTGTCAAATTTAATTATGGTTCTGATTGACAACAAATCAGATTAATGAAATGCGCTCATTGGTTGGCGGGTTGTATTGATTTTGTGTTGAGGGCGTGACTTAGTTTTAGGGATGATTAGATCAAACTTCTTAAATGACTGATATCAGTGAATACATCAAAAGACCTCATTTATAACGCATAAATTGGCTTTCTTTAACAAAAATGTAATAAAACTGGCCACCATTTGCCTTTTCCTGATGAATACAATTGCCGCATGAAATTTCAAGAGTTCTACTGTCCTTAAAGCAGACAAACCATTTATTTTTTATTCATTTGTACCCAAGAATGTTCATCCTTAAAACGATTGATTTTAAAATACAGATGTCTACGTTATTCTATCATCAAATCAGGCATATATAAGGCTTATTACTATTTTCTACTCTCTATTTTTCTCATCAAATTCTCGATTTTCTAATCAAAGAACTGAAAGCACTGATTAAAGATGAGTAAACTCATTGTAGGCGTATGACTTAGCTACATTCATTCAAGACTAAATTACGAATGAATTACAATGTTTACAACCTCTTTAATTTGTATACTCTTATTTTACAACATATAAGTTAAGAAAATAAATTTGCAGTTAAGAAATGTTTGAATTTGGCACCAACTCCTTCTTGATTTGGCCCAAACTTTTTTAATTTGGCGAAAGTGATGGCACCAACTTTTTTCTAGCCAGAGCTAACCCTGGTTGATTATGAGTGAAGGGATAGCGTTTTTGAGCAGGCCATACCAAGCATGTCAGCTCATTGTTAACTCAAACTCTGGTATTGAAACGATTCTGGTACAATAAAATATCAAATGTCCTTATAACTGTCCAAAAGTCACTTTTTGTGGAGAAATAGAATAGGTTTTGTTGCGACATTTTTCAGACAGCAAACAGCAAATTACGTAGCTAAAACAAAAATACAATGTTAAATAAATGACTATATTTCGATATACAGAGTGGGGAAATATAGAAATTTGTATTTGAATTTTTTCAGCAAATAGATTAGATTCTTTGTGAGAAGAATATTTGCCATCTTACTAAATGGCAAAACAAAAAAGATAGTAATTGAATATCAAGATTGGGGGTATTATCTCCCTTGATGTAAACAAGTCCAGTCTCGAATCTGAATCTTACCTATACAATTCTGTCCGACCGTGTTGGGGAGAAACAGTAACTGTTGCATATGGATTAAATTCTTCTTGCTCCAATCCTTCCTCGGCTTTAGCCAACAGCCTCATTTTCTCTGCTTTCACTTGCAACTGGTTGCCAAGCTCTTGAAGAACCTGCAAATTCGGACCGCCACATTCCTTTGGAAAGTCGGATTTATTGATTTGATAACCAGACTGTTTTCCTGACACCAGTTTTGAAGCATGCACGACTCTAAAGTTTCTTCGATCCATTTCAGTATTTATATGAAGTGGTTTCGTAAAGATTTTATTTACATATAAAAATCATTTTGTGCACAATATTTTTCACAACACAGTTTTTCTTATGTGACACATGTGATTAATCTACGGACATTTTTGCAAACAGCTTGGATCAAGTATTAGTCTCCAGATTGGATAAGTCGAAAGAAACTGTTTTATATTTAAAAATGAAGAGCAGGACAAGAACTCTGTTTTCAAACATCAAATAATAAACCATTATCTTCTCGAGATTTTTTCGCAGTACCAGACTTCTCATATTGACCACAGAGACTCGTAATATCGTTGTCTGCGCATATCATATTCCGAAGTTCTCCGAAGATTATTTGAAAAATTCCACCTATCGGAAGATAACGCTCGTAACATTTGATTTTTTTTTTATACTGCCAGTATACTAAGCAAATATTTACGTATATCATATGAAAGATCAACTGTGACACGTCCCTGTTATATTGATGAGAAAATGGGGAGGGGGTTCAATTAGCTGCGATATCGCATCCCTCTTTCTGATAATCTGCGATAGATTATCAGAAAGAGGGCTTAGATATCGCACGTAAGGTTCGGCGGTACGATGTACTTTGAATCGTTAAAACATCTAACGAAAAAATAAAACACCGAATTTACAACGTTTTTGACAAATTAAATTTGCTTGTAACAAGAAAATTCTCAATTTCCCGCAATCATTTTCACTCCAAAAGACAAAACAGTTCATCTACCAAAATATGTAGCCGGCATCTTCTTTGAATTTTGATTAGTCTAAAATTTCCATTGTGTGATGGGTTATGATAAAGCTTTAAGATGACCCAAGAATTTGAGGGACCATTGTTGTGATCACGTTCTAGAGTAATATTTATTTACCGAATTTAAATCATTGCTAGAGATTTGAATTCTATCCGTAATCTTCATGCTTCTAATCACACGAATGTTTTTTTTACTGAAAAAGTATGCATTTCTAAATTTTAACTATGTCAAATTCTGATTTTGTACAATTTTATAGAGTAAAAGACCACTTTCAACAGTATTTCGGTAGAAGACAAAAGTCGGAGAGGATATTTACTGCGACCTTAGATAGAATCCTGAACCTAATGATTGAACGTCCGGCGCGCACCAACTTAGACCGGTACCGCCGTCGACTTTAATAAAGGCTTTATTAACCTAAAATCGACAGTGGTACCAGTCTAGCACCAACTGTGATATGGCCGCGGCGCCAATATTCTAAAGATGTCTTCCATGGCTGTAGACTGACTTAACTCTTCCCATCAGATACGTTGGTTTCACAAGTACAGTGATAAATAATAGTACAATAAAAAGCAATTAAGAATAAGTAGTAATTGCTTTTCTTCTTTTTTCCACACACACACACACACACACACACAAACACACACAAACTCTCTCTTCCCCCCCCCTCTCTCTCTCTCTCTCTCTCTCCCTCTCTCTTTTATATTGATGATAATTTTTTTAGAGTAGTAAAGCCTTCAAGGTTTCGGATCAGCATAATTGCCATATAGTTCATCTTGTTATATTATCCTCTGCATATGGCTCGCAGACCATTATCTAAATAATCCTTTCAAATTTAATCCCCGGGTTTTAAGTCCGCGTGATTTAGTAATTAAAAAAAATTGTACAAAAAGAAGAAATTGCTTGTAACAAGCAATTTCTTCTTTTCCACAATATTTCATACCCTGTTTAACAGTTATTTTCAAATAAAACCCGCTTTTACAAAAAGAAGAAATTGCTTGTAACAAGCAATTTCTTCTTTTCCACAATATTTTATACCCTGTTGAACGGTTATTTTCAAATAAAATCCGCTTGAAATTTTCGTCTGCAAAACCTTTGAAATTGGACAGCTCTAAAATTCTGCGAAAAGGGAAAGGGATAAGCCACATTTCCATAAACATATTTTCAATGATATATAGGCCAAAACCACTAGAGTTGACTCTAATAAAGTATTCGTATTTTGTAAATTTCTTTCATGAACTTGACGAATAAATGTATCTAATAACCTGATATCAATAACATCAACTTTATCAATTTTGTTAAAAGAGATAAAATGGTCAACCTCTGTCTGATGATTAAAGAAGTGTTTAAAAGGTATAAATAGAACAAACTTATATTGATTGATTGATTGATTGATTGATTGAATTGGGTTTAAAGCCGCTTTTAACGGTATTTCAGTCATATCGCGGCGGCTGGAGCACCTAACAATGGATTCTTGGTATTTCTCACACCAGTACTACCACTACATCCTTTCCTAGCCTCCAGCTGCTATCCCACTTAGGTTATCCACCCATTGGTACAAACTTATATAATGCTAATGATGTTTTATTATTTCGAGCACTAGAGCCTTTGAAGTGTTAAGTTGATAATGAGTTTCTTAAACTTCGCCGTTTTTGCGTATGTACCGGTATACATGGTGGACCGCGATTAACACCCGATTTCCAAGGAATACTGTTGTTAGTTTGAATGCGCCATGAAGTTATTTACAGTTATTCTGGTTTTGCACATAGTTTGTGTTCATATACTCACTCTGAAATAGCGTTCTTTAGTGAATAAATCAACCATTCCTTTATACAGTTCTAAAATAGATCAAGTACGATAGTGCTAAAAAGAAGGCTTTTTCTTCCCCTTCATATGCAAGAAATAAGTAAGGAGAAATGTTAATTATATATTCTTATCATAATTATATTATTGTTCTTAACTTTACGAATTTCATTGAATTCTCAATAATCATTATGATGTTTTATCATTATCATTATTATTAATCATTATGTGTTTATGATGTTAAAAACAGTGATTCTCCTGTCAGTGAGCAGTGCTCGAATATTGCCCTAATACATGGTCCCAATATTTCAATGGCTTGATGAACGTTGGTAGTATTAATGAATGTTCAATCCCTAAGGGTGCATTACCTTCACTCTAGTTCCGCAAATAAGGTTAGTGAACCTATAACCTTAACCCTTTCCTGTTTTGACAATTATAAGACCAGTCCAAATTCAAAGGTTTTGCAGACCAAAATTTAAAGTGGATTTAATTTGAAAAATAACCATTCAGTAGGGTAGAAAATATTGTGGAAAAAGGAGAAATTGCTTGTTACAAGCAATTTCTTCTTTTCCCACAATATTTTCTCAAGTATAAAATCACAGGGACGTAAAAACAAGGGACTGTACGGGAAAGGGTTAAAAGCAGTTAAGAATGGTATAAGAAGTCTTCAAAATGATACTAGTGTCTGATATGATTGTTTCGGTTATTAAAATGTCAATGGTATTCTGGCTCAGTGTATTCGTAAACTGGTCAATCTTGTATGGGAATCTTGGTGTTAACTTGTTCAGTGGTCTGAAACCACCATTTAAGTCAGGATCTGAGGTTGATCTGTCAAATTACAGTTGTATTTCTATCCCCGGTTGTCTAAGTAAGCTATTTTCAAGAGTTGTATACAACCGTTTAGATACATACATTACGGAAAATTATATTCGTGTCGATAACCAGAATGGTTTAGGAAAATCGTTAGGACCTCATGTCTACATAGTTTAAAAATCTATGATAAAAGTTTTAGAAACAAAACTCACTTATACAATTTCTATGCGGATTTACGTAAAAGATCGATTCTGTCCATATAAAGCTTTGTTTTATAAGGTCGCGGCAAATTATATCCTTCCGGCATTTGTCTCTCACCAATGGGTGGATAATCGTAGATATCAAAATTTTATTCACAGATCAAGATTATTTAGAGCATAGTCAATTCATAACTTATTTTTCATCCAAAATCCTTTGTTGTGGGTACTCATTCGTATTGAAGAAGGTTTAGTAGACGAATAATGTAATTCTAGATTTACTCCTTGTATCTGAGGTCACGTTAACCCAAATTGTTTATCTTCCTATAATTCACCTCTAGAACAATCGATTCCACCGCGTTTGTACGTTCAGATCATTATAACAACTTGCAAACTGTCTCTTTAACCCTTTTCTGTGTCTGAAGATTTTAGTTTTGTCCAAATTCAAGTTGCAAACGACAACGAAAGGTGAGTGCAATTTGAAAAGCCACCAACCTACAAGCAATTTCTTCTTTTACCAAAATATTTTCTCAAGCATAAAATCAGAGGGACGTAAAAACCAGAGTTTTCCTAGAACAGGTTAAGCGACGGGGTTACTAGCAATCGCTATTGATCGGTCAGTGAACAGAAAAGAAATGGAATGTTGTTGCATAGAGCACAAAGTAATGGTTCATACATATCTACGATAGCTCCGATCGGGGCAACCTGACAACGAGTCCGCTGTGGAACAACTCTTTGGTAGGATAGTTCTTTTAACTTGCATTTTCACTGCGTATGGACTGAGCTTATTTGGTGAAATTACAGCATTCTTTTTTATTTGTCTTTTTCTAACAACGACCTGACAGCTATTACAAGGCATTTCTGTTACGATTTAAAGGCAACACAGTCTTATTCATTTGCGTACCCAAATTTGACCAGGTCACGGCCTTTTGCGATTTCCGATGGTGTAATGGATCGCAGTGTAAAGCGCTTAACCCTTTTCCATTTTACAAAATTTTAGACCTGTCCAAATTCAATGGCTTTGCAGACAAAAATGGAAAGTGGATTTAATTTGAAAAATAATCACTCAGTAGGGTAGAAAAAATTGTAGAAAAAGAAGAACTTGCTTTTTACAAGCAATTTCTTCTTTTTCTACAATATTTTCTTAATTGTAAAATCATAGGGACGTAAAAACCAGGCCTTAAACAGGAAAGGGTTAAGATCGCAAAAAGCCTGATCCCATCTATAACGAACCACAAAAAGCGCCATCAGTCCCCTGCACAAAATTTCGATGTCATATATATCCAAGGCTGCCTTACAGTAAAAAGCTCTTAAAAACATTATGGAAAATGAAGCAGTTTCTCCATTATCCACAATGTTTATACACTAAAAGACAAAACGTTTTAAGAATTTCGCCAATTAAAAGAATGTTTTCGGCATCTTCTGTGTTTTAGACCAGTCTAAATTTTGTAGACAGATAATTGGTTTAATTGCTTTCAGAGGTAACTTGAACTCGCAAAACACCCCAGTGTTGCAGAGAGCGCAAAAACCCGAAAAGCGATATTCAGTCCATGTTGGTAGTCAAGATCGAGGAAGAACATCTTGTAGTGAAATTAATTTAATTTCACTTTTTCTTTATGTCTCTTTTTGCTTTAACACATCTTGCCTCGTTGCAAAATGTTACCTACTGACAAGTAGATACGTACTTTGGATAACAGACATTTTGTGTACAGAAAAATTATTCGAAGAACCTCAGGAAATAAATCAAAGCGCTGAAAGCGCTGAAAGCGCTGAAAGCGCTGAAAGCCTGAGATATGTATACAGGAGATGTATAATCTGGGGAGAAAAAGTTGGATGGTCGGATTATCGGAGGTGCCACTTTCTACCCAAATATACTTTCGATTATGCGCAGATCTGCCAATTTGTGCGCTAGGGGACACAACCTGCCCGCAATAATTTTCACCCCGTTGAGGTATTGTAACGATATTTTTTACATGTTTATATCGTTACATATTTTTCACCCGATCAAAATGCTTTGAAGGGATCAGATAAAGGCCATCCAAGGATCCTTCCTGTGAATTTTGGTTGAGTTTGGTTGAATTATATTCAGTACTTTCTCGGAAGAAGATTTTTAAAGTAAAAGTTGACGGACGGACGAACGACGGACACCACATCGTGACAAAAGCTCGTTGGCTTTCAGCCAGTGGAGCTAGCGAGAGAGAGCTAGAGGGTGAGAGAGATGGGTAGCCAGGTTCGAACTAGGAGGCTCTTTCGTGCGATGTGAGTATTCTACCACATAGACCAATTTCGTTTTGTAAATATGCGCTTTATAATCTCCAGATAAAGAGAGCGAGAGAGGGCGGACGGTCGTTTACCAGGTTAACATGATTATGTACATCTCTCAAAAGCGGTATGTAGACGTTGCATCCTTTGGGTAGAATTCGGAGGTAAAAATATATTGTCACAAAGTCCGAGCACGACAAAAGTGTTTTCAGACAGTGCGAATATGATCCTATGAATGACCAATTAATTTGTTAAACAAAACATTCCAATCGTGCGTAAAACCGACAGCTTCGCTTATCAGCTTTATACGGCAACTTCGTCTAACCGGACCGTTTTAACACTGTTACTCTAGAATAAGTAATATTATTTTGGTATGAAACAAACACCTTATTTTTTCTTAACAAAATGATATGATTATATATGTTAAAAAAATTCCAATATATCACATATCTTCTTTCTTTCTTTCCATTCACTCGTCAAGTTTTGATAATTTTGCCAAATTCAGAACACTCGTATGAAAGTACTGTACATTAAGCCGACAGCTTTCAATGAGTCATATCTCGCCTTCGTCCTTCTCGCCTCAATCGGGCGTATTAATTCATGGTCAGATCCGATCTACTTTTCAAGCGACAGAAGATCACATTGATTGCGGTAGATATTTTTACATTATGATTTCACATTAAACTCTGCATGGGTTTGAATTTTTAGCATGGTAACTTTAGCCTCAGATTGCTTACGCAATCTCAGGCTAAAACAACGGTTTGTTAACTTTCGACAACAAGTCTTAAATGTTCTTTATAGAAAATATTCATGGAAATAGATATATGTGATAAAACATGTACAAAAAATAAATAATTAAAACGTTCACAAACAAATAAAATACATGCGCATATAAATCATAAACACAGCGAAATATCCAATACACAGTGAAATATCAAGAAATAATGTACATATGAAATAACAGCAAAATATTACATACTTTGGGGCGCTTCATTTTTTTATTTTTATTTATTTATTTTATTTTATTTATTTATTTATTTTTTTTTTTTTTTGAAAAGAATTTTAAACAGCATACATTGCGGAAATTTTCTAGGAAAGAATTCTGTGGGAATACTTTACTAGAGAATAGAAAGTAGATTTGCTTACGTAATTGACTCAATCGGAGGAATGAAATAGCTTTTGTACAAAGTCTTTCCATGGTCTATCGGACTTACATACTCATGATTGTAACTGGGACTGAATCGACAGGTAATATACCGATCTTGCTCGCTTATTGGCCTTGTGACAAAACATGTAGCTAATTTTCGTCCTAAATGTAATTTAACGCGTGAAATAAAGAAAATGTAACGTGTACGAAAACGTTGTAACTTAAAACATGAATAAAAACATTGAAATTGAATCAATGAAAAATTGTAACATGTACGAAATTTTGAGGCTAAATAATGAATATGTATAAGTACACCAGTTTTGTTTGTTCGAAAGCATTTGAACGCCGTTTTTCAACGATTTTCAGTTTGCATGAATGTGGTTTAAATTTTTCAGTCTTATCGCGGCGTACTAGTTTAACATCTTTAATTGACATGCATTAGAAAATTAAATATTGTCAAATGAAATCATGTATTGTAAAATCGACATGAACATATATATTAGAGTAAATCATATCATTTAACGGTCACTAACACATATAATTTGAAACAAATGAATCTAAAGCGCAGGAACTAGTGTTTAATCAGTTCCAATATAATTGAATTGTCCGTCCTTACTTGAGAAATAACACCTGTACTTATCAGGACATAGTTTTGAATCTCTTATTCAGCAAGAAATGCACCGTAAATTCGAGTGGTGTCCACAAGACGTCTGGACATTTTGTTTGGTGTAAAGGACACTGACTATGGTAAAGATCACCCCTTCATCCAGCAATCGGAGAGCCTGGGTCAGGAAACGTTTAAAACCCGACGGCTGTTTCTCCCAAAAATGAGCAAAAACAACATCCCCAACATCCCTGTAGCTGAGGATGCGTAACAAATTTTGCGAAGCATCTGAGTCACATCCGTACGGCTTGACGGCGTCGACGTAGGCATCGAATAATTCCACGGCTACTTCCATGATGAGGTGAGAGATAGTCCAGTCCGTTTGAATAGAAAAATGGGAAAGGAAATGGTGATTGTGAAGGTAGAACAGCATCTTATCAAGCTATGGGTATCCTTGTAGTGCGTAGTGTCATGTCATCCAGACAGGTTGTAATGACGATTGAATGACAGAAACTTGACATGAGTTATCTATGATAGTCCATTTGTAACCGACTCAAAAATCGAAACATGGCATCAGTAAAATGTGTTTAACAGATGGCCGGTTGCGCAAGTGTCGAGAGTACAAATTCGTTCATACGCTGTTGTTTTATCGGCGCTGAAGGATGTAGAGTGGAATCAATAGTCCGCAGTCAATTCAGCTGGATTTGGTTAGACTTTGGTGCGGTAGTAGTAGCCAACAGTTTTCGTCTTCGGACAGTATCATTACATTTAACGATCACAAACACATGTAATTTGAAACAAATGAATCTAAAACGCAGGAACTAGTGTTTAATCAGTTCCAACGGAATTGAATTTTCCGTCCTTGCTGGAGAAATAACATAGTACTTATCAGGACACAGTTTTGAATCCGTTATCCAGCAAGAAGTCACCGTAAAATCGAGTGGAGTCCACAAGACGTCTGGACATTTTGTGTGGTGTAAATGACACTGAATATGACGAAGATTGCCCCCTTCATCCAGCAATCGGAGAGCCTGGGTCAGGAAACGTTTAAAACACGGCGGCTGTTTCTTCCAAAAATGAGCAAAAACAACATCCCCAACATCCCTGTAGCTGAGGATGCGTAACAAATTTTGCGACGCATCTGAGTCACATCCGTACGGCTTGACGGCGTCGACGTAGGCATCGAATAATTCCTCGGCTACTTCCATGATGAGGTGAGAGATAGTCCAGTCCGTTTGAATAGAAAAATGGGAAAGTAAATGGCGATTGTGAAGGTAGAACATCATCTTATCAAGCTATGGGTATCCTTGTAGTGCGTAGTGTCATGTCATCCAGACAGGTTGTAATGACGATTGAATGACAGAAACTTGACATGAGTTATCTATGATAGTCCATTTGTAACCAACTCAAAAATCGAAACATGGCATCAGTAAAATGTGTTTAACAGATGGCCGGTTGCGCAAGTGTCGAGAGTACAAATTCGTTCATACGCTGTTGTTTTATCGGCGCTGAAGGATGTAAAGTGGAATCAATAGTCCGCAGTCAATTCAGCTGGATTTGGTTAGACTTTGGTGCGGTAGAAGTAGCCAACAGTTTTCGTCTTCGGACAGAATCATTACATTTAACGATCACAAACACATGTAATTTGAAAACAAATAAATATAAAACGCATGAAAGAGTGTTTAATCAGTTCCAATGGAATTGAATTTTCCGTCCTTGCTGGAGAAATAACATAGTACTTATCAGGACACAGTTTTGAATCCGTTATCCAGCAAGAAGTCACCGTAAAATCGAGTGGTGTCCACAAGACGTCTGGACATTTTGTGTGGTGTAAATGACACTGAATATGACGAAGATCGCCCCCTTCATCCAGCAATCGGAGAGACTGGGTCAGGAAACGTTTAAAACACGGCGGCTGTTTCTCCCAAAAATGAGCAAAAACAACATCCCCAACATCCCTGTAGCTGAAGATGCGTAACAAATTTTGCGACGCATCTGAGTCACATCCGTACGGCTTGACGGCGTCGACGTAGGCATCGAATAATTCCATGGCTACTTCCATGATGAGGTGAGAGATAGTCCAGTCCGTTTGAATAAAAAATGGGAAAGGAAGTGGTGATAGTGAAGGTAGAATAGCATCTTATCAAGCTATGGGTATCCTTGTAGTGCGTAGTGTCATGTCATCCAGACAGGTTGTAATGACGATTGAATGACAGAAACTTGACATGAGTTATCTATGATAGTCCATATGTAACCAACTCAAAAATCGAAACATGGCATCAGTAAAATTTGTTTAACAGATAGCCGGTTGCGCTAGTGTCGAGAGTACAAATTTGTTTATACACATGTTTTATCGGCGCTGAAGGATGTAGAGTGGAATCAATAGTCCGCAGTCAATTCAGCTGGATTTGGTTAGACTTTGGTGCGGTAGTAGTAGCCAACAGTTTTCGTCTTCGGACAGTATCATTACATTTTACGATAACATACACATGTAATTTGAAAACAAATAAATCTAAAACACAGGAACTAGTGTTTAATCAGTTCCAATGGAATTGAATTTTCCGTCCTTGCTGGAGAAATAACACATGTACTTATCAGGACACAGTTTTGAATCCGTTATCCAGCAAGAAATGCACCGTAAAATCGAGTGGTGTCCACAAGACGTCTGGACATTTTGTGTGGTGTAAATGACACTGAATATGACGAAGATCGCCGCCTTCATCCAGCAATCGGAGAGCCTGGGTCAGGAAACGTTTAAAACACGGCGGCTGTTTCTCCCAAAAATGAGCAAAAACAACATCCCCAACATCCCTGTAACTGAGGATGCGTAACAAATTTTGCGACGCATCTGAGTCACATATGTACGGCTTGACGGCGTCGACGTAGGCATCGAATAATTCCACGGCTACTTCCATGATGAGGCAAGAGATAGTCCAGTCCGTTTGAATAGAAAAATTGGAAAGGAAATGGTGATTGTGAAGGTAGAACAGCATCTTATCAAGCTATGGGTATCCCTGTAGTGCGTAGTGTCATGTCATCCAGACAGGTTGTAATGACGATTGAATGACAGAAACTTGACATGAGTTATCTATGATAGTCCATTTGTAACCAACTCAAAAATCGAAACGTGGCATCAGTAAAATGTGTTTAACAGATGGCCGGTTGCGCAAGTGTCGAGAGTACAAATTCGTTCATACGCCGTTGTTTTATCGGCGCTGAAGGATGTAGAGTAGAATCAATAGTCCGCAGTAAATTCAGCTGGATTTAGTGCGGTAGTAGTAGCCAACAGTTTTCGTCTTCGGACAGTATCATTATATTTAACGATCACAAACACATGTAATTTGAAAACAAATGAATCTAAAACACAGGAACTAGTGTTTAATCAGTTCCAATGGAATTGAATTTTCCGTCCTTGCTGGAGAAATAACACATGTACTTATCAGGACACAGTTTTGAATCCGTTATCCAGCAAGAAATGCACCGTAAAATCGAGTGGTGTCCACAAGACGTCTGGACATTTTGTGTGGTGTAAATGACACTGAATATGACGAAGATCGCCGCCTTCATCCAGCAATCGGAGAGCCTGGGTCAGGAAACGTTTAAAACACGGCGGCTGTTTCTCCCAAAAATGAGCAAAAACAACATCCCCAACATCCCTGTAGCTTAGGATGCGTAACAAAATTTGCGACGCATCTGAGTCACATCCGTACGGCTTGACGGTGTCGACGTAGGCATCGAATAATTCCACGGCTACTTCCATGATGAGGTGAGAGATAGTCCAGTCCGTTTGAATAGAAAAATGGGAAAGGAAATGGTGATTGTGAAGGTAGAACAGCATCTTATCAAGCTATGGGTATCCTTGTAGTGCGTAGTGTCATGTCATCCAGACAGGTTGTAATGACAATTGAATGACAGAAACTTGACATGAGTTATCTATGATAGTCCATTTGTAACCAACTCAAAAATCGAAACATGGCATCAGTAAAATGTGTTTAACAGATGGCCGGTTGCGCAAGTGTCGAGAGTACAAATTCGTTCATACGCTGTTGTTTTATCGGCGCTGAAGGATGTAGAGTGGAATCAATAGTCCGCAGTCAATTCAGCTGGATTTGGTTAGACTTTGGTGCGGTAGTAGTAGCCAACAGTTTTCGTCTTCGGACAGTATCATTACATTTAACGATCACAAACACATGTAATTTGAAAAAAAATGAATCTAAAACGCAGGAACTAGTGTTTAATCAGTTCCAATGGAATTGAATTTTCCCTCCTTGCTGGAGAAATAACACATGTACTTATCAGGACACAGTTTGAATCCGTTATCCAGCAAGAAATGCACCGTAAAATCGAGTGGTGTCCACAAGACGTCTGGACATTTTGTGTGGTGTAAATGACACTGAATATGACGAAGATCGCCACCTTCATCCAGCAATCGGAGAGCCTGATTCAGGAAACGTTTAAAAACCGGCGGCTGTTTCTCCCAAAAATGAGCAAAAACAACATCCCCAACATCCCTGAAGCTGGGGATGCGTAACAAATTTTTCGGCGCATCTGAGTCACCTCCGTACGGCTTGACGGCGTCGACGTAGGCATCGAATAATTCCACGGCTACTTCCATGATGAGGTGAGAGATAGTCCAGTCCGTTTGAATAGAAAATGGGAAAGGAAATGGTGATTGTGAAGGTAGAACAGCATCTTATCAAGCATTGGGTATCCTTGTAGTGCGTAGTGTCATGTCATCCAGACAGGTTGTAATGACGATTGAATGACAGAAACTTGACATGAAATATCTATAATAGTCCAGATGTAACCAACTGAAAATCGAAACATGGCATCAGTAAAATGTGTTTAACAGATGGCCGGTTGCGCAAGTGTCGAGAGTACAAATTCGTTCATACGCTGTTGTTTTATCGGCGCTGAAGGATGTAGAGTGGAATCAATAGTCCGCAGTCAATTCTGCTGGATTTGGTTAGACATTGGTGCAGAAGTAGTAGACAACAGTTTTCATCCTTCGAGCAGTATCATAACATTTAACGATCACGAACACATGTTATTTGAAACAAATGAATCTAAAACGCCGTAACTAGTGTTGGTAAGTTCCAATGGATTTTCAAGTAACGCCGTTACTTGTGTTAATCAGTTCCAATGGAATTTCATGTAACGCCGTAACTAGTATCAATAAGTTCCTGTGAAATTTCATGTAACGCCGTTACCAATGTTAATAAGTTCCGTTAGATTTCATGTTACGCTGTAAGTAGTGTGAATAGTTCCAATGGAATTTCATGTAACGCCGTAACTAGTGTTAATAAATTCCAATTGAATTTTCCGTCCTTGCTGGAGAAATTAAACATGTACTTATCAGGACACAGTTTTGAATCCGTAATCCAGCAAGAAATGCACCGTAAATTCGAGTTGTGTCCACAAGACGTCTGGACATTTTGTGTGGTGTAAAGGACCCTGAAAATGGTGAAGATCACCCCCTTCATCCAGGAATTGGGGTGCCTGATTCAGGAAACGTTTAAAACACGGTGGCTGTTTATCCCAAAAATGAGCAAAAACAACATCCCCAACATCCCTGTAGCTGAGGATGCGTAACAAATTTTGCGAAGCATCAGAGTCACACCCGTACGGCTTGACGGCGTCGACGTAGGCATCGAATAAATCCACGGCTACTTCCATGATGAGGTGAGAGATAGTCCAGTCCGTTTGAATAGAAAAATGGGAAAGGAAATGGTGATTGTGAAGGTAGAACAGCATCTTATCAAGCTATGGGTATCCTTGTAGTGCGTAGTGTCATGTCATCCAGACAGGTTGTAATGACGATTGAATGACAGAAACTTGACATGAGTTATCTATGATAGTCCATTTGTAACCAACTCAAAAATCGAAACATGGCATCAGTAAAATGTGTTTAACAGATGGCCGGTTGCGCAAGTGTCGAGAGTACAAATTCGTTCATACGCTGTTGTTTTATCGGCGCTGAAGGATGTAGAGTGGAATCAATAGTCCGCAGTCAATTCAGCTGGATTTGGTTAGACTTTGGTGCGGTAGTAGTAGCCAACAGTTTTCGTCTTCGGACAGTATCATTACATTTAACGATCACAAACACATGTAATTTGAAACAAATGAATCTAAAACGCAGGAACTAGTGTTTAATCAGTTCCAATGGAATTGAATTTTCCGTCCTTGCTGGAGAAATAACACATGTACTTATCAGGACACAGTTTTGAATCCGTTATCCAGCAAGAAATGCACCGTAAAATCGAGTGGTGTCCACAAGACGTCTGGACATTTTGTGTGGTGTAAATGACACTGAATATGACGAAGATCGCCACCTTCATCCAGCAATCGGAGAGCCTGGGTCAGGAAACGTTTAAAACACGGCGGCTGTTTCTCCCAAAAATGAGCAAAAACAACACCCCCAACATCCCTGTAGCTGAGGATGCGTAACAAATTTTGCGACACATCTGAGTCACATCCGCACGGCTTGACGGCGTCGACGTAGGCATCGAATAATTCCACGGCTACTTCCATGATGAGGTGAGAGATAGTCCAGTCCGTTTGAATAGAAAAATGGGAAAGGAAATGGTGATTGTGAAGGTAGAACAGCATCTTATCAAGCATTGGGTATCCTTGTAGTGCGTAGTGTCATGTCATCCAGACAGTTTGTCATTTATTTATTTTCGAACGTTTTTATTATTTACTTTTTGTACATGTTTTATCACATATATCTATTTCCATGAATATTTTCTATTAAAAACATTTAAGACTCGTTGTCTAAAATTAACTAACCTTTTTCCCAGAAGTTCTTCAAATAGTTTTTCTGTATATAAAATGTCTGTTATCCAAAATACGTATCAATGATTTTAAACTTCTTCTCAGAGGGTACATACTTATATACAAAAAGAAACCGTACGACACGTCTTATCCTATTTGTACCATTTACATTAAGGCTATGAACGTTGTATGATTTCTCAACCATATGTTCTCTATTTTTATAATCCGTCGCCAAATTGGAGCAGCAATTATTTCTTGCTCGAGGTCAATATTACTTCCCGTTTTAATTACTCTTAATTAATTTCCTAATTGATTTCAATCACTGTCATATTTCAATAATCTGATTATCCATAAGTACCTAGTTTCCGTGTTAACCCGAGAACTCTTTCCTTAATCAATTTTTAATGAAAGGGCGTGTAGTGAAATGAAGTTAATTTCATTTTTTCTTTATGACTCCTTTTGCTTTAACACATCTTGCCTCGGTGCAAAAAGGTTACCGACTAACAAGTAGATAGGTATTTTGGGGGATGAATAACCAGCATGCACGGAGTTAATGAGAATTTTATCATACATGTATGTATTTCTGATGTATTTTATTGTTCTGGTTGTGTAAATAAGCCCGAGCAATTTATACATCGGAGACTGGTATTTTTGACTGACGTCTATTTTGGATTCTAATTCTACGATCTACGGCTACA
This sequence comes from Fragum fragum, assembly GCA_946902895.1. NCBI lineage: Eukaryota > Metazoa > Mollusca > Bivalvia > Cardiida > Cardiidae > Fragum > Fragum fragum. The sequence goes on from OX336374.1 coordinate 11,680,660, forward strand.
TTTCGTCTTTGTCGTTCATTCATTCCTTGGAGACTACACGACAATCTGAGTTTATAGTGAAATCTTCATAGGGCTCCTTTTCTCATGATACTTTACAAACGTCGCCTTTTGATCACAAGTAGAGCCCACGAGACTGAAAATAGGATCGCCTGGGATTACTGACGGAGCGAAAATTGGTACAAGTCGACACAAGTGACAAAATGGAGGCTACCACAATGACAAAAAGGCCATTCAATCGCGGAGATCCGTGAATGCCATCACAGCGTTACCTGGCTATAATCGGATCAGCACTGTTCTCAAAATTTTTTAACTTATTAGGCGATTTTCGGCGACCTCTCGCTTAAAAAGCGGGATTCTGGGAGTGGTTTAATAATCGATATGATTCTCGCCATGACTTATGGATGTCTTCAAGTCGGTTTTTTATATACATTTGCGTTAATGCGAGATTAAAAGAAGAGGAAAGAAACCCAAGACCTAAACGAATGGGGGCGGTACAATTCATTCGTCATTATATTGCATGTGAATAGTTAATGCAACTTGAGCGCCATGAAAACGACAATGTGCATGTGGACGTACCATTGAGAAAACGGCATTCAGAAAGAAGTAGGTATAACCAGCAGACCAAACACTACAGCCCAGCAGAATGAAGTCTGCAGAGTTTGGTCTGCGTTTTAACCTACCCATCAGAGATAAAGTATGCTATAATCAACTTAAGCTCCGCAACGCATAGTCAGCCATACCCCTAAGTAAGGACACTTGGAAAACAAACTGACACTGGGGTTAAAATGCGTTTTATCTTGTTGTGTAAAATGGCACTATTAAGTGACCGAGAACTCTTTTGTTCTTCGAAATTCAAAAATGGACATACTAGAAAAGCATGAGAAGACACTAACCCTAGTTTTTAAGTCACAAAACTCGCTATTTATGTATACATTCCAGAATATGAAAATGATGAAACATCTACAAAACATTGTTGATTGGATCTGTGTTTTGTAATGTTTTGTTGTTCATATTGTTGTCGGTGTTTTTTGTTGTTTTTGCGGGGTGGGGGGTGCTAAATCTGGAAGCAACGTTTCAAAACAAAGACATTCAGGGCAAAAGAGGTGTATCTGCTCGACAGTGTTTTAGGGTAAGAGGTGGGTAGAATGTAGTGCTTCTCTTAACCAATTACCACATGAGAAAGTTTTAGGCTTATCCAGGGAGAAGTTGCAGACGACAATATATTGATATAAGTTTTGGATTCTGAACTTTATTGGTAGTTGATTGAATTAGGTTTAACGCCACTTTTAACAGTATTTCAGTCATACCGCTGCGTCTGGACCACCTAACCATGGATTCCTGAAGTTTCTCACACCAGTACTACCTTCCCGAGCGTCCAGCTGCTATCCCGTGTAGGTTAACCATTATCTATCCAATGATGGGATACAAATAGCTGGAATGGATATTACCGCACTCGGGGATCGAGCCCAGGATCCATGACAAGGAGTTTTATGCGCCACCACAGCGCAATGGCCGCGTTAACTTTCTGGGTAAAAAACATTGTGTAAAATTAAGAAATGGCTTGTTGTAAGCCATTTCTCCATTTTACACAATGTTTTCCCAGTTTTTTTTTCTTGAGATGCGTAAAAAAGTGGCAAAGTGTGGGAATAGTTTAAATTACCAGAAAGCTAGAGTCTGACCACAAAAGTGGTCAGAATGCCTGATAAAGGCAAATGACATACATGGCAAATGCGCATGTTGAATATTGGTTACCGTTACGTTCATTTTTTAAAAACCTGCAATTGTACGCTTAAGGGTTAAAGAACACCTTTTGATTATTTTATATGACGATACAGCAAATAAGCATTAGCTCTAAGGTCTGGCCAAATTAGTCTTTCGAAATACAGGTACCGTGGTACGCATTTTTTCAAGAATAGTACCTGTCTTATGATGGGTCGTAAAACATCAATCAAACAATCGAAATTCAGATATTATGATCAGCACAAGGTGGTTAAACCTTGAGAAAGGCTGAGCAAGGTTTCTCCCTCGCAATTTCTCCGTTTCCCTAAAAGTCTTCCGCTGTAATTCCTTCAAAGCTTGAGAAATCAGTAATTTTAAGGGAAAAATGGGACACAGTTTAAACATTTATCAAACAGCAATCTTGGAGATAGGTCGAAATTAAAAGAGTTTTGAAACAACATTTTCAAGTGCTTTTATAATTCAAGCTGTCATCTGTATTTAAATGAGCACGAGATTTCAACAATTAAGACGAGTACTACTAGTAGATGTCATGCTTAGGACAGAATTCTTACAAAAATGCATTTAGTTGTTTCCCTTTATTTATTGTAAGACATACCCATTTAATTATGGTGAACATGCATAGATACCAAGTTTCAGATAAACACCATTTTTGATATGAACAGAGATGACAATCAAGGTTTAAGTTTCTCATTAACTGAATGCCAACACCAATGCTATAGACAATTCGAACATGTACGGCAATATCCTGACTTTTGTGCCAAGTCAGCACATCTAGCAAGAATGACAAATAACTTAATGTTCCATGTAAATTGCATTTTTAATTGCTTGAGCACTACTTACATGATGACAAAAACAAAAACAGATACAGATTTCTAAATTGGGAAGTACTCATTACATACCATTTTCTAGATGACTAAATATTAGACTAGTCAAATTCGAAAGAAATTCAGAGGAAGCACAAATTCACCCATTATCTGACAACAAAATTTAAACTGGTTGAAATTGGAATAGGTTGCACACAACATTTTAAAAGGCAATGAAATTAAAAAAAGTTTTAAAAGCCAAACTGGGAAAAATCAATGTGAGAAAAGTAGAATTTGATAGAAACTAGCAATTTCTACTTTTTTCAGTGTTTTATACGACTGTACTTTTTAGAACTTAAAAAACTGGGATTGTGTGGTGATGTGTTAAACTAGAGCAACTATCAGCCGCTGGATATCAGGAAAATTCTAGTTAAAAAAGTTGGCTTATTCTTACAAAAATGTGTCTAAGTTATCATTCTTGATGTTTACTAGATTCAATAACCCAATTGTTTTAACCCATGCCCACACAATGACACTTTCAAACGTCCCTCAATATGAAAGCTTCGGAAAACATTGTGGAGAATGAAGAAATTGCTTGTTACAAGCAATTTCTTCATTATCCACAAGGTTTTCTACTCAAAAAGACAAAGAATTTGAAGATTTCATCAACTTGAAATTGTTGTCTGCAACTTCTTTGAATTTGGATTGGTCAAAAAATTTATTGTGTGGTAATGGGTTAATAGTGAGCATATATGTCAGTTTCAAGTAAATACATGTACATGTATTTTTAGTAATGAAAAGAAAATATGACAAAAGTTAATGAAATAAGGACCACTAAATTCTGCCCTAAATATTCCCCCCTCCCCCCACAGAATTATGAGGTATACCTACCGTCATGAAGACAAGTGATTGTATGTCAATATACAAAGAGTCAAAATAATGATTGACCAATCGCGGCTATCAATCAAGGAATATATCGACCAATCAAATTATTCATTCAGCCTGGAATGGAGATTTAAACTCAGACATTGGTTGCCATTTGTGTGAAACAATTTTGCTGTTTGGCGACTTAAACATTGTAACTACAGCTTATTCAAGCTGTGGTTACAACATTTAGGTCGCCAATCAACCATTCTACTCTTTTGTTACATGCTACTGGTCATACATTTTGCAATGTTTAAAATCGAAGTGGGAATCAGTGGACGTGGCCAAAGGAGTAAGTGGGTGGCTCCACCAATTGGTCAATTGAGCCTGTATAAGACATTTCTAACCATTTCAGATGTGCATCAAGGGCAATTACAATATTTCCTGATTGTCTACAGAAGCTCGGAGTAAGTAAAAATCTATACAGGACAGATTGCAGAATCTGATCAGGCTGTGTGGATTCACAGGTTGATCTGAGTCTTTACTTGGCAATCAAGTGAAATGGATGGAAACTTCACACATAGGCTTTGTTTGTTTGTTTGTTTGTTTCAATAGTGTTTAATGCCACTTTTACTACCAGTACAACCTTTTCCAGTCTCCAGCTGCTCATTTCACTCAGGTTTATGATTCTCCACCCATTGGAAGGAGACAATTGTTGGAAAGAATATTTTCGGCGACTGGAGGTCAAAGCCTGGACCTCTTGATTGAGTCTGAGGCCCGATCAACTGGTCGGTGGCCTTGGCATCACAAACAGGCTAAATAGGCTATTGAAATATCATATATAATACAACCTTGTAAAATTTTAGCAACCAAATAATTTGTAAGCTGTCAATCAAAAAGGGACCTCAATTTATTCCTTACTTTGCCAAAAAATGTTAATATTTTGTTATTGTGTCTTTGTATGTTCACGGCTTACTTCATACCTCTCCATATTTTCTGTACAAAAATGGCTCAATTTAAGTGAGATTCTTTAAATTACAAGTTTGGTGTTTTGCAAATTTGGTAAAAAATAAAGCTGTCGCTAATAAAACCCAATTTACAGTAGTAACCACACATGCCAAGTTTCAATTAAATATCTTAACCCTTGTCATGCTGAACCCGGAATATTCCGGTTTTGGCAGTAGGTACAGACCAAGATCAGCCTGCACATAAGTGCAGTCTGATCTTGGTCTACACCTGCTGCTTTTACTTTTCCTGCCAGATTTGTTTATGAAATCGATTACTAAAAGAAATATTGATTATTGAACAACAAGTTCTATCAGTGCTTTCAGCCCTTTGATTTTACGGCAATTCAGTAAGGCAATTTATACAGCATGACAAGGGTTAAATCACAGAGGTAAGACTACTGTTAACAAATTGTCACATCCAAAGAAATGACACCCAAGTAATGACAACAGCCTGAGTTTTGTTTCAAAACATCAAGCTTATATCAAGTAATCTATTTATGAGATGAAGACAATATTTTTGTTTTCAAGGAGGTATGAAACAAAAAAGCTAATCACACTCTATGAAATTGAGAAGAAGATTTATACATAAGTGTGATCAGGTTATTGTTTCATACCTTCATGAAAGAAAAAAATCTTCATTCCTTATCATTTAATGACATCGAGGGAAAAATGCAAATATCTTACAAATTTTAATACTTTTTTGTATTGAACCAATTTGTGTGGAAACATACCAAATAGCTACATACTCAAAATTTTGTTCCTGGAGGTTTGATTTCTTTTTTCCCAATTAGAATGCTACTTTTTGATAGACAAAAGTAAAAATTAAATTATGTCTTTATGAATGGTAACAAATGACAATGAAATGTGGAAAGTGTTTAACACTGTGATGCAGAGATATGTACATTATAACAACAACAACAAAATACAATTAACAAGTTAATGCATTATCATTTGGCAAAATTTTAGACTGGTCCATATTTACACTTGTCATGCTGTTTAAATCACCCTAATGAATTGCTGTCAATTTAAAGGGCTGAAAGCACTGATAGAACTTGTTGTCCAAAAATCAATATTTCTTTTAAAAATCAACTTCATAAACAACTATGACAGGAAAAATACAAGCAGGAGGTAGAGACTAAGATCAGCCTGCACATAAATGCACCTCCTGCCAAAACCGGAATATTCTGGGTTCAGCATGACAAGGGTAAAAAGGGGTTGCAGAGGACAATTTAAAGTTAATATTTATTTTTTTTGGGGGGGGGGGAGATACCTTTTGGATAGAAAACATTCTGGATTATGAAGAAATAGCTTGTGACAAGCAATTTCTTCATTTTCCACAATATATTCCAAAGCTTTCTTACTTGGGTGTGTCTTGAGTGGGATTTGGTTAAAGCACCTTTGATATAATAAAATTCTATTTTACAACTGATATTAACAGATAAATATGAGACATTTCTATGATGATCAAATAATTGTTCTTCTCATGACTTGAGTATATGCAATAAAACTTAAAAGTTTGTCTTTAACAAAACTTAACCAACTTCAAATCAACAATAAATATCAACTTCTTACCACACAAACCCTCTTTTTTACGCCCAGACAAAGTATAGTTGTATAACTACTGTGTGAAAAGGAGAAATTGCTTGATACAATCCGTAAATATTCTTTTAACCCTTTCCTGTACAAATACTGGTTTTTAAGTCCTTGTGAATTTAAACTTGAGAAATTATTGTGAGAAAAGAAGAAATGGCTTATAACAAGCAATTTCTTCTTTTTCCAAAATATTTTCTACTCTGTAGGTTGATTACTTTTCAAATTACAGTCACTTTTCATTGTTGTCTGCAAATTCTTTGAATTTGGAAAAGTCTAGGATTTTGAAAAACAGGAAAGGGTCTATTCAGGCATGTTTGAACTTGTTAGAAATGTTTTGCAAAGACTCAAAGTTCACTTCCAGTCTAAATGAATGAATTGATCAGTCAATTGATTCTTTGATTTACAGAAATAATCTGTCTATTACTACAGTCAGGCTGCGATACACCAACCATCGTTATATCGGCAAACTCAGTTAACGACAAAAAAACACTGGGAACAAACCTCACTTAAGGTAATTTTGAACGGCATATTCAAGTACCGACACCGACGGACATTTGTCGGAACAAATCTTCAAAATTTAATGAATTTTGCTTCAGTTTATCGAATTTTCCGGCCCATGTTGACATGCCGTAAAGGGTGTCGTAAAATCCTTTATCCGCAGTTGTCGTAAACAATATAGGTTACACAATAGACTCGATTATCGATTTTTTACACCTTCTGATTAGTATTTAATGTAAATAAAATGCCTTTGGAAAGTTTTTCACACTTAAATTATCGGTGTTGTATGTTTTATTGAATTCGGTTGTCTTTATTTGAGATGTTTGAGCAACTTGAGAAGTTTGAGAAATCTGAGAATTTGAGAAGTGTCCTTAATAAATGCGGAAACAATTTTCTTCGTTATTTTTATTATCATTGTCCCAATCCGTAACGTAATACGTAAACTTCCCAGCTTTTAGCCTGTTCCTGTTTACAACTTTCACTTCCTGTCTAGTCCGTCATTTCTGGCCGACATCCCAAAAAATCTCCTGCTCCATTACAACGACTGACTCAGTTACCGACAGGAATTGTGTGGGGACAAAGTATGTCGTTATAACGGGGTTTGACTGTATATCAATGGTTCAGCATAAAATAGTTGTAACTGCCTTTAAACATATATGCAGTTACAACTGTTTCGCCCAGAACCATCAATATAGAAAGTCATCATTTTATATAGTAATCTTTAACTCCAGAATATTATGACTATTGTTTCACATTATGTCAACATATATCTGTTTCTCTGTCTATATCAGATCGAGGTTCATTTAATATCATCAACGTTGACGAGGAATCTGAAAAAATAAAAAAGCATCTAGGTATGAATCTATTAACCCATTTGAATTAACCCATTCCCGCCTGACAAAATTTTAGTTCAGTCCAAATTAAAAGGAGTTGCAGACAAAAATTAAAGCTTATGAAATTTTGGATTTTTTTAATTTTGAGGTACTAAACATTGTGGATAATGAAGAAATTGCTTGTTACAAGCAATTTCTTCATTTGCCACAATGTATTCCATAGATGTTTTTCTTGGGGGCGTCTAAAAGCGTTATTGAGTGGGAATGAGTTAAAACAAAGAATTAAAGGTGGTCATCTTACATTAAGCTTTTCCTATCAATAACATTTTCACATCCTTGATACCTCTTTTGGATTATCAACGAAGGGAACAAAGAAATTTCTCATGCCTCCTTTCAATTTGGACAAGTTTAAATTTTGTTGTGTTGTAAAGATTCAATATAGTGGATTTAACCACATCAACTTGTACCAATGATCACATTTTTGTTTTGTTAACATTTCCCACAAAATGAAATTGATACCACCCCCACCCACCTCAAAAAAAAACAACAAAAAAACAAACAAACAACTGGGAAAACCATGTTTAAAATGAAGAAATTGCTTTTTACCAACAAAAGACAAAAAAAAATAAATAAATAAATAAATTCCATCAACTTAAAATTGTCATCTGCAGTTTCTTTCAATTTGGACCAGGCTAAAATTTTGTTATTTGGGAATGAGTTAAATAATTCTAATCTTGTCCCTTCTGACTGAAATGTATAATTTCTATTTTTCCTTTTTAATATTAGCTAAGGTTTTTTCATTATTTCATGAAATGAATTTGATTCTAAAATGATTCAACAGGAACCAGTGAAAACTACAAGAACTAATGTTTAGGTATGCTCATATTTGTCCAATGCTACTCGCCATAGGAATTTAGGGATCAGCAGCGGGCAAAATTTAGGATTGTTTGTGGTCAATTACTTTGCTTGGAAAAGATGTAGTGGTAAAACTGGTGTGAGAAATACCAGGAATCTATGGTTAGGTGCTCTAGCCACTGCAAAATCACTGAAAAACTATTAAAAGTGGAATTCAACCCCATTCAATCAATCAGTTACTTTAAATGGACCTCATATCGGAAAATCAATTTACCAGCAGAATAAGAAGTCAATCTTTAACCCATTACAAGACGGCTAAATTTTAGACTGGCCCAACTTGATATAAGTTGCAGACAACAATTTAAAGTTTATGAAATTGAATTTTTTTTCAATTTACTTGGAAGAAAACATTATTGAAAATGAAGAAATTACTTGTCACAAGAAATTCCTTCATTTTCCATACTGTTTTCCAGAGCTTTTTTCCCTTGGCTGTCTAAAAGCATCACTAAGTGGGAATGGGTTAAGCCAATTAAGCAACTGTATTCTTTGTTACCATTAAAATCACTGTCTGGAATGATTGTGAACTCAGGATCTTCGATCCCTAATGGCCCCTCCTCCTCCCCTTCACCACACGAACATGTTGAGTCATGATGCGTCCGACGCAATCGGTGCCGATGTTTTACTATCAATGAATATTTGTTATCCCTTCTCCATTTTCTGAAATAAAAAGGTTTCGACAATATAAAAGGCAGATTTTGACAATTAAGCTTGATTTAACTTGGAAATATCAAATGGGCCCATGCGTGACAATTCCAACCATTACATATGTGCGCAAAGTAAAGACTCAGATCAGCCTGTGCATCCGCACAGTCTGATCAGAGTCTTCACTCTGCGGTCTGTAGATAGAAACTGACCCAAAGCTTCTTTAAACAATCAGCAAATATTCTAATTGCCCCAAATGGCCGTCAAGGGTGCTGAAAGTGTGCGAGTCACGCACATGCGAAATGGTTGGAAATGTCATGCATAGGCTCAAATGATAATTGACCAATCAAATTATTCATTAGATTGTTGACTGTAATATATATCACTGGCATGTTGGTAAAACCCTTTTATTGTCAACAGTTAAAACCTAAGAATACCATATTCAACCTAAAGTCAATTAGTTTATTATGCATATATAAACAGAGTTTGTATATAAACTTCAGCTAAATGACTCGAAGTGCAAACTTTCAACCCATTCCCACATAATCCCCCTTTCTGACACCCCTCAAGAAAAAAAAATGGAAACACATTGTGAAAAATGAAGAAATTGGTTGCAACAAGCTCTGACAGGAAATTCCACTTTGATATCAAAAAGTGTTTTTTACAAAATTCTGGGTCAGTAACATGCAACAAAAGAGTAAAATGGTTTGTTGGCAAACTAACTGTCGTAAACAACAAAATGAATAAGCTGAGGTTTGGATGTTTAAACCTTTCCTGTTTTGCAAAATTTCAGACCAGTCCAAATTCAAAGATTTTGCAGACAAAAATTTAAAGAGGATACAATTTGAGAAAAAAACATTCAAAAAGGTAGAAAATATTGTGGAAAAAGAAGAAATTGCTTGTTACAAGCAATTTCTTCCTTTTCTACAATGTTTTCTAAATTATTTCAATCAGAAGGTCGTAAAAACCAGGGTTTGTACAGGAAAGGGTTAAGTATATTCTTCAGATAAATGTTGACCTTGGTTGGAAATAAAAAATTCAGTTCCAGTCGAAATGCATGCTTTGATTTGTCAATAGATTCTTGAATTGACAGCTGTGAACCTACAATTCCAGCACAATTTATGACGTCACTTACATAAACAGAGAATAAATTACAAAATGTGACTGATCTTAACCCTTGTCATGCTGAATAAAATCCTCTACAGAATCAAATTAAAATAAAAGCGCTGACAGGACTGGATACAATTATTATTGGCTCACAATTCTTTTGAAAATTCATTTGATAAATAAATCCGGCTTAAAAGGAGGTGTAGTCAAGATCAGACAGCACACATGTGCAGACTGATCTTTGTCTATATCTCCAACAAAACAGGAATTTTCTTGGTTCAGCATGACAAGGGTTAAATGTTACGAGCAATTTCTTCATTATCAACAATGCTTTCTTATCCCCCAAAACAACTTTTTTTGAAATTAAATTTAAATCAACAAAAATCTGTTGTCTTCAAATTCTTTGAGGGTGGACCAGTCAAAAAATGTATTGGTATACACAATCATTGACAATGATCCTGGCAAGTACCCTAGCCTAAGTAACATGAGTCTAGTTGGATCTTGGTTTATGTACTTTTTAATTACTTTAAATATTAGATTGAATTTAACCCATGCCCACACAATCTTAGTTTTTAATGGCCCCAAAGAAAAAAATATTTTTTGTGGAAAATGAAGAAAATGCTTTTAACAAGCAATTTCTAAATTTTCCGTGGTGTTTTCTTCTCTGCATGGCAACCAATTTTTAAAATTCAATTCACTTTGAGTTTCAATCTGCAACTTCCTTGAATTCGGACCAGTCTGAAATTCAGCTGTCTGATAATAGGTTTGAATAATTTTTGTTATGAATAATCCAAAGACTTCGACACCTACCTTTTTAAATATATGATTAAGACTACAGCTATAATAATAACAACAACAATGACTGGTACAGCTACATAGACTGCTAGTAGATTGTGTTTTTCCTCTATCCTAGTAATATTGACTGGTATTTGAATGGTTACAGTGACTGGTTCTGTGGGAGCAGGTATTGTAACTGACTCTTCTCCCGAGTCCACTGGAATAAAATATCAGATGAAATAAAATATTGAACAAATGTGTTAACCAATTACTTGATAACAAAATTTAAGACTGATCCTAACTGAAAGACGTTGAAGACGATTATTCAAATTGCAATAGAATTGGAAAATAAATGCCAAATAGGGTGGTGAACATTGTGAGAAAAGGAGAAATTATTAGGAACAAGCAGTTTCTCCATTTAAGACAAGTTTTCTATGACCATTTTGCTAGAGAGCGTCAAAAGCATCATTGTGTGGGAATGGGTTAAATAATACATGTATAAACATTATTAACCTTTAACAGTAAAGTATGGGTGTGGTATTGCAACTACATGTATCTGATTTCCTAAAATCATCGAAATGATACTATATGTGAAACCTTGAAATATTACAAGAGGACCATGATGGTCCTAAATCGCTCACCTGAAGCATCTGCAAATTACAGTACTTTTTTTGTATAAAAAAGACACAACTTGAGCAAAATAAATAAAACAAATATAAGATTTTGGGCTTTGTACAAAACAATCCAGTAATGCTTTAAAATGAAAATGAATGACTTTGGCTTCATAGTTTAATCGATTATCAAACTATCCCAGAATTTGTCATCCTCAGGGAAAAAGGTGCATTGTGAGAAAGCAAGCAATTTCCCCATTTCTATTTAAGAAGAATCCTTTCAATGCGGTTTATGCAATTTTCAATCCCAGGAGCAGAGACATTTTTTATCCTAAGAGCAAATTTTCCTGTAACATAGTACAAAATTATATAGTCATGCTACATACCAAATATGAATGCCCTTCATCTTATATTTCAGAAGAAGACTTTTGCTCTAATTGGGTGTTTTCCAAAATTTTGGACCTCTGGGGTAGTGCCATGTTTTATCCCAGGGCTAAGATTTTAGCTAACATAGTAGAGAACCATCTGGTTATGCTATAAATCAAATATGAATGCCTTAGACTTTGTAGATTGGGAGGAGAAGACTGTTGAACATGGTCTAATTGAGCATTTTTACGAATTTTGGACACCCAGGGAAGGGGTGTTTTTTAACCTACAGGCATAATTTAATCAAAATTGATAGATAACAGCCAGGCTATGCTACACTCAAAATGTAAATGCCCTCTGCCTTAAAATGAAGAATTTTTTCAACATACTCAAATTTTGCATTTTTCCAAATTTTTGGACCCCTAGTCAGGGCTGTTTTTGACCCTTGGATGAAAACTTTTTGTGATATAGTACAAAACCATCTAGTTATGCTACATACCAAATTTGAATATCCTAGACCTTATAGTTTAATAGGAGAAGCCTTTTGAAATTGCTCTTATTAAGAATTTTTCAAAACTTCGGACCTCAGGGGCGGGGCCATTTTTGACCCAAGAGATTAAATATTTAAAAACTTGGTATAGAACCATATGATTAAGCTCTTTACAAAATATGAAGACCTTTGGCCTTGTAGTCTATGAAAAAAACAAAATCAAAGATTTACTATAATTTCTAATTTTCAGATGCTGCGTTTACAAGAGTTTTTGACGGAATTAAATTCTTTTAACAACTTTTGAAGAGCTTCACCCAATGAATATCCCTGCAAAGTTTCAGCTTGATTGGCCTACTGGTTTAGGAGGAGAAGATTTTTAAAGATATTTAAAGAAATACTAAAGATTCCCCTTTTAAAATGCCGCGGCAACCAGAGTTTTTGACGGAATTAAATTCTTTGAACAACTTTTGAAAAGCTTCACCCAATGAACATCCCTGCAAAGTTTCAGCTTGATTGGCCTACTGGTTTAGGAGAAGAAAATTTTTAAAGATATTTAAAGAAATACTAAAGATTCCCATTTTCAAATGCCGCGGCAACTAGAGTTTTTGACGGAATTAAATTCTTTTAACAACTTTTGAAGAACTTCACCCAAAGGAACATCCCTGCAAAATTTCAGCTTGATTGGCCTACTGGTTTAGGAGAAGAAGATTTTTGAAGATATTTAAAGAATTACTAAAGTTTCCCATTTTCATATGCTGCGGCAACCAGAGTTTTTGACGGAATAGAATTCCTTTAACAATTTTTAAAGAGCTTCACCCAAGGAACATCCCTGCAAAGTTTCAGCTTGATTGGCCTACTGCTTTAGGAGAAGAAGTTTTTCAAAGATATTTAAAGAATTACTAAAGATTCCCCTTTTAAAATGCCGCGGCAACCAGAGTTTTTGACGGAATTAAATTCTTTAAACAAATTTTGAAGAGCTTCATCCAAGGAACATCCCTGCAAAGTTTCAGCTTGGTTGGCCTAATGGTTTAGGAGGAGAAGATTTTTAAAGATATTTAAAGAATTACTAAAGATTCCCCTTTTAAAATGCCGCGGCAACCAGAGTTTTTGACGGAATTAAATTAAGTTTAGGAGGAGAAGATTTTTAAAGAAATTGTGGACAGACGGACAGACGGACGACGGACAACGACCGATCACAATAGCTCACCTCGCGCTTTGTGCTAAGGTGAGCTAACAAAAGCCATGCCAAATTTCCACATACAGTGTAATATTATGCATGGTACACCTGCATGGACATCTACAAGTGCAATCAGGATATGTTCTGATCATTTAAAGGAACTCTGAGTCAGTACATATCTAAATATCAAAGACTCTGATCAGATTGCTGATCCATGGGCTCATCTAAGTCTTATTTGGAACACAAGTGAAATTCTTCACAAAAGTCACATAATGACTCATACAAGATAAGCAAGGATTTTTCTGTAATATACTAAGGGAAAAAAGTTTAGCAATTTTTTACGACCTACATTATTTTTCAACGTAAATGTATAAACCTTATAAAATCAGTCTTGTTTGCAATTTTTAAAAGCTAACTAACTAATCATGCATTAAGAGCCTGTTTTCCTAGCTTCTAAAGGCTATCTGACGCAATTTTGCTGAAACATGTTCTGCACGTGCTTCCACATGTACATGAAGTCTATATCCACAATATCTATCCCAGTTTATTGGCTAGAATCAATAACAAGATAACTCATTAAAACATTTAAAAAAATTCAAATGGGACGTCGCCTAAGGCTTAACTTAGACCAACGGAATGTAGCCATCGGTATACTGGCCGGTGGTATGATGGTAAAAGAGGTGGCTCAACATTTTGGCGTGAGCCAAAGTTCCATTTCAAGACTTAGAACAAAGTATAGTCAATTAGGCACCGTCAAAGACAGGCTACGTTCAGGCAGGCCACATAAGACTACCCATCGTGAGGACAATTACATCTTGACATGTTCACGGCGTAATCGCTTCCTCAATAGCACTCATATAGCCGGTTTGGTTTGAAATGCAACGGGAACACAGGTCTGTGCTCGTACTGTAAGAAACAGACTTCGTTCGGCACGTTTACGCGCACGTCAACCTTATGTTGGCATTCCTTTGACACATGCACACAGACATGCAAGATTGAATTGGACAAGGGTACACCATCGATGGCCGAGATGAATGTAGAATCAGGTCTTATTCACAGACGAATCCCATTTTAATTTGATGTTTGCGGATAGCAGGGTACGTGTTTGGAGGGGTGATGGCGTTTTGGAGGCGGCAGTGTCATGGTCTTGGGTGGTATATCATACCGTGGCAAGACTGACTTGGTAGCTATTCAGGGAAACTTAAATGCCATTCCATACTGCACCGAAATTATCCAGCCAGTGGTATTGCCGTTCTTGCTTCAAGGGCTTGCTACCATTTTTCAGCAAGATATTGCTCGCCCACATGTCGCTAGGCACAGGGAAACTTAAATGCCTTTCAATACTGCACCAAAATTATCCAACCAGTGGTATTGCTGTTCTTGCTTCAAGGGCTTGCTACCATTTTTCAGCAAGATATTGCTCGCCCACATGTCGCTTGGCACACGTTGGACCTTTTACAGACTAATAATGTTGATGTGTTGGATTGGCTAGCCAAATTACCGGATCCGTCTCCGATCGAACACCTTTGGGACCATCTGGGTAGGAGAGTAAGAGACAGGAATGACGTTAACAGGAATGGGGTTGTATCCCTATGGCCATTAATGGTAGGCTCATTTCCAGCATGAGAAGACGCTGTGATGCTGTTATTGGCGCAAACGGTGGACACACAAGATATTTAATCTCTGTGTTACTTTTACTTCCCTACCCCTACCATGTTTGATGCTGTACAACAAACACGTATGACCTTGAAATCATCTGATTTTTTTTTTGAATACTGTGGCTAACACATAAAAGATCGATGTGTGAAAATTTGGTTTGAATCCAAAGGTAGACACCATAGAAATTTGCTTTAACATACGAAATTGCTAAACTTTTTTCCCTCAGTATAGATGTAATACAAACCTTGTATTGGATTTCAGACTCATAGGAAAATTTGGTTATGTCACCAGACTGAAGGTCTAGTGAAATATCAAACTTTTTTATGTGGTGAGGGTCCAATGCAAGATTTTCTATCACTACTACATCACTGTAATCCATTTATCATATATCAACAATTTATCACTTTAAAAGACAAAAGAAGCTTTTGAAACTTGTCTAAAATTTACTTTCTTTTTACCCATTCTCACACAGTGACGCTTTTGGACGCCCCTCAAGAAAAACGGTTGGAAAAACATTATGTAAAATGAAGAAATTGCTTGTAACAAGCAATTTCTTCATTTTATACAATGTTTTCTATCCAGAAAGTTGAAAAATTCTAAAATTTTATCAACTTTAAATTGTCGTCTGCAACTCCTTTCAATTTGGATCAGTCTAAAATCTATCATGTGTTAATGGGTTAAAATCCTAATACCATTATTCTCAGTGCAAAGTCGTTCTCGGCGAAGAAGATGTTATCTAAAAATACCAGGACCAGTTCAGTGCATATCCAAAACGGATTTTTTTATCTTTTTTGTCCAAATTGCAGTAAATTATTAGGTAACTTTTAAGAAATGAAGAGAATTTTTTTTTTCATTGAGGTATGAACCGAAAAACCTAATCACACTGTATGAATACGCGAGGTGGGTTCATACATTGTGTGATTAGGTTTTTCGGTTCATACCGCCTTGAAAACAAAAATATTCTCTTCATTTCTTATAATTTAATACTATCAAGCCAAAAAAACAAAAGCTTTACAAATTTTGATACCTTTTTGTATGGGACTATTTTGTGCGAAAGCATACAAAATAGCTCCGTGCTCAAAATTTTGTTCATAGAGTTATGAATAATTTTTTTTGACTAATCAGAACGCCCGTTTTTGATAGACAAAACTGAAAATTAAATTATAATACAGTATAATTTAACATGGACTGATATTGTAGTAGTAGTAGTTCAAACAATACATTTTTGTACTTTCTTTATACTTGTTAGATATAAAAATCTTCTTACAATCTAAAATCCCAGCATCTGTTATGATGACAAAATCATCATTTGTAAACAAAGGGAAAGCTAGATATTGATGTTTGGCTTCCTCTATCAGCATTTGGACAACCTAAAATTAAACAATAACATAAATAAGTGGACAACAAAATTTTACACTGATGAAAATTTATAGAAGTTATAGACACCAATGTGCCCCCCCCAGCACATCCATTTCTTGATAGGTTTTTTTCTTGTACAAACTATTTAGTCCTTTGCTTAAAAACTCTTAAATACCAAATGTGAATCTAATCCAACACTCTATTCATGACAAGTAGATTTCTAAAGATGTCCCCCTTTTGCCCCTTATGGGGGCCCCCAGGGGAGATAACTGCAAGACATGTACAATCTGAGGCACTATCCCAAGGGGATGTTTCCTGCCAAGCTTGTTTGAAATCTGTCAAAGGGTTCTTAATAAGTTGAAAATGTAAAAAGTTAAAGCACAATGCACTGCACATGATGACAGAGAAAACACAATCACAATAGGTCACCATGTCCTACAGTCAGGTGAGCTAAAAACTAATACTGGGGTAGAAAATATTTCGGAAAAAAAGAAGAAATAGTTTGTAAAAGAAATAAAAACACAGAAATGTAAAAACAGGAGAGGGTTAAGCATTTTACTTGGTCCACAACTTCTTCAAATTTTAGGTCACAGGCCATCATTTTTCTATTTATTTTATGTTTCTAATCATAAATGATGCAATTTAACATGCTTTATACTCTTATTCTAATTTCTTGTCAAGGGTCAGTGTGCATGGCAAGCAATCTGTCAGTTTTCCTATGTGTATTACCTGATATGTTTCACTCTCATTATTTCTAGTAATGGCAGGAAGGACAGTTAAATCAGCTACTATTGGGAAGGATGGTTGTACTGTCATTATGATTCTTGTCCGTCTTACTTCTAAAATCTGTAGAATAAATATTAAACATTGTACATCTCATAAGAATTCCATAAAGCTTCACTTCATTTTTTCATGAAACAATTTACTTTGAACAAATCCTATATATTGCAACATAAGGAACATCAAATTTTACAAACAAATCCAGGACCAACATGGACAGTTTGTTTTCTGATTAGATAAATGTCCAGTCAAATGGTGCAGTGTCCCTTTGCAACTTTTGATGCTGTTAGAATGGAGTTAAAGGTTGCTTTTACCCATTCAAACACTTTGTTTGTTTGAATGGGGTTTTACGCCGCTTTCAACAATCTTTCAGTTATATCTCGGCGGCTGGAGCACCTAACAATGGAATCCTGGTATTTCTCACACCAGTATTACCATTACATCCTTTCCTAGCCTCCAGCTGCTATCCCACATAGGTCTACGATTATCGACCCATTGGTGAGAGACAAATAGTCGGAAAGGATGAGTGCCGCCGTCGGGGATCGAACCCGGGACCTCTAGATTGACAGTCCGACGCGCTACCAACTGCGCTATGACGGCGGCCCATTCAAACACACTCAAAAAATCGAATGTCCAAATTGAAACAAGGTGCAGACGGCAATTTAAAGTTTAACAAACTTTAGAAAAATTTTTGGGGCAGAAAGTATTGAGGAAATTGAAGAAATTGCTTGTAAGAAGCAATTTCTTCATTTTCAGTAACATTTTCTTCCTTGAAATACAAAAAACAACCATAGATTTTTCTTCAATTTGGACTAGTCTAAAATTTTGTAGTCTGCAACTGCATAATTTATTCATAAATTCAACTACAGACAAATAAGATTAGTTTTCAAATGTTATACTGGTTATCAAAGCAAACTTTGTTCTTTAACTTAGATTTGACAGACTGTCCTTTGTTTCCCATTGGATTTATTTAATTAGGCAAATCAAGCCAAAACACCAGATGTGGATGCTGTGCTTGGCTGTAGGTGCTGTGTTATCTATAAAAAATAGAGTAAACTTCCTTAACCCATTACCACACTTTAAAATTCAGACCAGTCCAAATTGAAAGGAGTTGCAGACGACTATTTCAAATTGATTGTAACAAGCAATTTCTTCATTTTCCACATTGTTTTCGAAAGCTTTTTTTCTTGGGGGTGTTTAAAGGCTTCTGTGAGTGGGATTGGGTTAACCCATTCCCACACACATTATCCACCATGTTTTCTATCCTAAAAGTAAAAAAAAAATCAAAATTTAATCAATTTGAAATAGTCGTCTGTAACAAGCAATTTCATCATTTTCAACAATGTTTTTTATCCCGATGCAGCAAAAATCCAAAATTTCATTAGCTCTAATTTGTCATCGGCAACTCCTTTCAATTTGGACCAGTCTAAAATATTACCATCTAGTAATGGGTTAAAAGTATGAAATACTATTTTGATATTTTACTCTTGTCCTGCTGAATATATATCATTTCTTCATAAATTTTTTTTTGGGGGTTAAATTTAGATCCACTTTGTGTTCTAAAATTTGTTCAATAATAAGAGAATAAAAAGGTAGTGAAGACTAAGATCAGACTGCACACCTGCCACAGTTATTGTCAAAACAGGAATATTCCGGTATAAACATGACAAGGGTTAATACTCAGTCATGTCAAGTTTCAGGATAAGGCTTGTCATGCTGAACCCAGAGTATTTTTTTTTTGGGTAGTAAATATGGACAAAGATCAGCCTGTACACATTTGCAGTCTGATCTTGGTCTACATCACCTGCTTGTGCCTCTAACACCAGAAATGCTTATAAAATGAATTTTTAAAATAAATTTTAGACCAAAGTTATTGCTTCCAGCCCTTTGATTACAGTGCTTTTCCGTAAAAGATTTCATTGAGTATTGTAAGAGAAAGACAACCAAGGAAAAAAAATTGTCATGTCAACATTGTCAAAGGCAATGCAAAGGCTATGCAAACATTGTCAAAGTGATGTTGGGTTGGGTTTTTTTTTTGTTTGTTGAAAATGGCAGGTTAAACATATATCAAATTCTATAAAATACTGCAGGAACACCAAATTACAAAATTGATGAAGCCTTGGATTTTGGTAGTATTTGCATAAAGACAAAATATGTTTTTAGATTCAATCCCACAACAATTTCTGTCAAATTGAAAAGTTGACTTACCTGAGCTAGATTGTGACACAAGATTTCAGCCAAAGCTTGTCTAACATTTAAACTACTGCTGTTGTATCTATCTATATGACTAGAAAAATGAAGGCGAACTGTGGTTATGTCATCTGCAATGAGAATATTCACTTGATCACCATTTTACCCATTCCCACATAGAGATCCACATGATGATGCTAAATACCAAATATCAAAAATATCAAAGCTCTAGGCCCTCCTGTTTTGGAGAAGAAGATTTTCATAATTTTCACTAAAACTTAAACTTGTGATGTCTTGGATCGGGCTAATTCCGACCATTGGGCCATAATTTATACAATCTTGATAGAGGTCCACCAGATGATGCCACATACAAATATCAGAGCTATGGCTCTTTTGGTTTGGCAGAAAAAGATTTTCAAAGATATCACTATGTAAGCTTATGCCCCTTCACCAACACAGCCATTTCTTGAAAGGTTTTTTTTTTTTTGTGTACAAACTATTTAGTCCTTTGCCAAAAGACTCTAAATCATATAACACAGATCATATAACAAATTGTAGTTGTAAACAAAACACAATGTTGAGCAATTAATTTTCAGTTTCGTCTATCAAAATTGAGCATTCTGATTGGTCGAAAAAAAAAAATTCATAACTCCATGAACAAAATTTTGAGCACACAGCGATAGTGTATGCTTCCGCACATAATAGTCCCATACAAAAAGGTATCAAAAATTGTTAGTTTTTGCTTTTTTCGCTCAATACTATTAAATTATCAGAAATGGAGAGAATATTTTTTGTTTTCATGGAGGTATGAACTGAAAAACCTGCTTAGCATATTCATACAGTGTGATTAGTTTTTTTGGTTCATACCTCCATGAAAACAAAAATATTCTCTTCATCTCTTAAATGAAATGATAGCACTTACTGGGCATGGCAAAAGCTTTTTAACCCATTCCCACACAGTGACGCCTTTTGATACCCCTAAAGGAAAAAGCGTTGGAAAACATTATGTAAAATGAAGAAATTGCATGTTATAAGCAATTACTTCATTTTCAACAATGTTTTTGACCCAGAAAGTTGCAAAATTCTAGAATTTCACTAACTTTAAATTGTTGTCAGCAACTCTTTTGAATTTGGACCAGTCTAAATTTTTGTTGTCTGCTAGTGGGTTAAAGCATTGTTCTATTGAAAGAAAGTCAGGACAAACAAATGAGTTCTTCCTTAACCATTTACTAGATGAAAAAGATTCAGACTGCTCAAAATTCCAAAAAGCTACAGAAAAAAATTTACAATTTTTAGGAATTTTTTAAAATCTTTTAATTTTGGGTGGTTGGGTGGGTGATGGAAAACATCTAGGATAATGAGCAAATTGCTTGTCACAAGCAATTTCTTCATGTTCCACATTGTTTTCCTAAGCTTTTTTTCTTGAGGCAAGTAAAAAAGCAGGAATGGGCTGGAATGGGCTAAAATGTTACTGAAATACAAGATTTACCTACCATAAACATCAACTTGTTGTGTATAGTAAATAGAGCTAACTGAATTAAACACTTCTAACTTTAGTATATATTCTCCTGGTTGTTTAAATTCTTGTTTTATCACATTTTCCCATGTAAGTTGTCGTATAGATCCTGTTGCCTGTAGAAATGTATAGCAATAGTAGATTTTTATGGCAGTGGTGAAATTCTTTATAAAACAAACACAATTTTGAATCATTTTAGTAACACACTTCTTAACCCTTTCCCGTTCAAATACGGGATTTTATGTTGCTGTGAGTTTATACTTGTGAAAACATTGTGGAAAAAGAAGAAATTGCTTGTAACAAGCAATTTCTCCTTTTTCCACAATATTTACTACCACATAGGATGGGTTCATTTCAAATAGCATCCAGTTGTCATTGTCGTCTGCAGCCTCTTTCAATTTGGACTAGTCTAAAATTTCTAAAAACGGGAAAGGGTTAATTTTGAAGATTGAAATTGAACTGTATATTCTATTTTGTTCTTTGAAATCTCTAGTCCAAGTGATAACTACAAAAGGCAGGATATTTCAGCTTAACCAATTACCACACAATCTTGCAATTTAACTCAAGGCAGAAAGATATCTGTTAAAAAGATTGTGTTGATAGGATATGATCAGCCTATTAACCCTTTGCCATACAATCCCTGATTTTAAATGGTGATGTTATACTTGAGAAATCATTGTGGAAAAGAAGAAATTGTTTGTGGCAAGCAATTTCTTCTTTTTCCTCAACATTTTCTGTCACATAGGATAGCAACTTTTTTAATTGTAGGTCTACTTACTTAATAATGTCACCCCTTTGAATTTGGACAAGTCTAAATTTTTGAAAAATAGTTAAGGGTTAAAGACATATGAAATGTCTAGGTTAAAATGATTCTTCAGTTTTATATTATTAATATGTTTCATTAGTTTACCTTATTTTCAAAATGCCAGGCAAAGAACAGTTTGCTTTTCTCTCCATATTTTGTAAAGTTATCTGAGCCAAGAACTGTCACATTAAAATAGTTTGGCTTCCCAGTCCTGGCTCCCCACGGGATTTCTACCAATATACCCTTTAACTCATCTGAAAATTAAATAAAAAATACCAAATTAATGTGTTAACCCATTACAAGTAAACAAAGATTTTGATCATTCCAAATTCAAGGAATTTGCTGACAACCTTTCAAAATAGCTTACAACTAAATAAATTAGAGTAAATACTTTGAAATAAATTACTGTGATATTCCATTACCACTAAGCAATATCTTTTATCATTGAAAATTTAACCCTTTCCTGTTTTTTTGAAATTTTAGACTGGTCCAAATTCAAAGGTTTTGCAGATGAAAATTCAAAGTTGAATTTATCTTAAAGATAATCATTCAGTAGGGTAAATAAATATTGTGGAAAAAGAAGAAATTGCTTGTTACAAGCAATTTCTTCTTTTTCCACAATTTTTTCCCAGGTGTAAAAACACAGGGATGTAGAAACCAGTGATTATACAGGAAAGGATTAAGGAAGTTGTTGACAACATTTAAAAAGAATTCAAACTGAAAAATAAGAGTCTGAGAAAAGGAGAAATTGTTATAATTTACTTCAATTTGAAACAATGTATGGTAATGATTTGCATAGTGAATAAAGGAACATAATTGTAAAGTTTCTAAAGAATAGACTGATCAATGTTGAAGATAGTTCACTTTGGTTGTGTACAACAGTCATTCTACCGTATCTTTATTTTTGAAAAACAAACTCATTGTTGGATCCAATTCCATTCTAAATGCATAAATACCTTTGACAGAATAAAAAAAATAGTTCCTTTTAACCAATTACCAGACAAAATTCTTGCATTTTATTGAAAGAAGTAGCACACAAATGTTTCTAGTTGATGAAATTTTAAAAAATTTTGTCTTTCTGGGTAGAAAACATTGTGAGAAATGAAGAAATGACATGTTAAAAGCAATTTCTACTTTTTTCATATGGTTTTCCCCAACCTTTATCTTGTGGTGATAAAAAACCAGATTGTGATGGATTGGCTAATATGAAAAGTCAAAAATAATAATTTATGAAATATGATTTACCTTCTACATGTATCTGTAGGTAAGTTGAAGATTTTCCATTACTATTGACTGCAGCAACTGTAATGTTGTAGGTACCCACTGATTTAAAAGATCTAGTAATCACCGAAGCATTCTGTAAACCTTTCAAAGATATAACAGGCAACCCGTCCCCGAAATTCCAGATATATGTTGTCTGATCCGCACTACCCTGTAAAGAAAAGCTTTCATCAGATTACAAAAGTTACAACCTTTTCACTCATTCCTACCTAATGGCGCTTTTTGACGCCCCTCAAGACAAACAACTAGGAAAACATTGTGTAAAATGAAGAAATTGCTTGACCAAGCAATTTCTTCATTTCACACAATGATTTCAACTAAGTAAGTTATAAAAAAATCTAAAATTCTATAAACTTTCAATTGTATTATATAACCACTCTATCAGGACGAGTTAAGACTACGGAACAGAGATATAGTCAATTTTGAGTTCTGTCAGGCTAATTGAAGGGTTCACTCTAGCCACAACCATTGACTTCCTACATGGTAGTTTGACAGGTAATAACATCATCATTTTATAAAAAATATGGCCAGGGATATAGAATAAAATGCAAATCATCAGTTGGTGTCATATATGTTGTAAATACAGTTTATTTAACCTGTGGTTAACATGTTAATGTTACAAACAGACAACAAGGTGTGTTTGTGAAACACCATGCCCCGAAACAGGAATTCTTTAGGAATGGGTGATTTTTATTGTTTTTTTTTTCTTTGTTTTAGGGAAAAGGGTTAAAATTTTGACCTTGACCTTGATGAAATGACCTTCCCCAGTTGCACCTTGTTAAGACTTATCTACAAACCAAATATTAGCATTGAAACTTAATCAGGGTTGAAGTTATAGGAAAATGTTTAGTTGGCAGGTTAAGTTTTGCAGATAGACGTACAGACAGACAGACAGACGGACACACTCGTATAAGCTGTAGTTTCAGCATTTAAGCTACCGAACCAACAAAACAAGATTTGTCAGAGGACAGCAATACTCATCTATTCTGAGTGCTGAGAATCAACAGTCAATCAAAAATTTTTATGTCTAAAAAGGGTTAGAATTTCACTCAAATGAATGTCTGAGTAATGAATCTTTGCCAAGAAGATGATATGCCGGTCACAAAAACATATGCAAAGTTTCAAAGCAAAAGCATCACTAGAAAGAGAGAGTCATTAAAGATATATCACTGTTGCATGTGAGGATTAACCAAAAATTTCTAAGTCTGAAAAGGGTCAAAATTCCACTTAAATGAATGTCAGAATAGTGAAACTCAGACTAGAGGCTGATATTATTGACACAAAAACATGTGCAAAGTTTCAAAGCAATAGCATTGGCAGAAAGAAAGTTATTAAACATATATGACAGTTGCATGCAAGGTTTAACCAAGAATTCCTAAGTCTGAAAGGGTTTTAAACTCCACTAAAATGAATCTCTGTTTAGAGGCTGATATCAATGCAACAAAAGCATGTGCAAAGTTTACAAGCAGTAGCATGTAAGGTTTAACCAAAGCATTACGATGATGCCCAGGTGACCGGCATTTCCCCCATTCTTTGAATAGTCGAGCTAAGAACCTGATAAATAAGTATGGCCATTTGACTCTTTGACTGACTGCAGCAAACCATCCATTGACTACAGTAGCAATTCAAAGGCATAACAATATGTTTGTTCCAAGGCTACAGTAGCTTACCAAACATAGCTAACATTCTTTCCATTTGACAAAAGTCATTGCAGCATGTCTCATCTATCTCTCACCGATAAATGAATGAAAAATAGTATTCCAAAATGAATTTAGAACCTTCTAGCACAGTTCAAAAGTTTCGGTAGTAAGAAAGGACTGGAATTCATGGTGAGGTGCACAAGCTACAGGGATGTAACTGAAATACTATTGAAAGTAGCATAAAACACTGTATAAACAAATTTATTGATTTTGTGTTTAGGAGAAATAACTCACCAGTTCTTGTGTCAGTGTAAATGTAACATTATCTCCCCTGGATATAAAAGATTTATCACTGACTATACGTAGACCACCAGGAGCTATAAGTGGACAGTCTGTCTCTACTGGTTGATATTTCTGGATGTCTCCTCCCATACAACCTCCAGCAGCTATACGTCGATATCTGAATAAAAAATAATTATTAATCACAAGGGTTTTCAACTTGTTAAACCATGTCAGGCTAATTAAAATCCCTGTACAAAATTTCATTAAAATCAAAAGATGCCATTAATTGAGGTTTGATACTTCTTTTATACAGTAATCTTATAAATTTTTCTGACTAAAATGCTATCAGACAGTGTAGACTAAGATAAGACAACACATTTGTGCAGGCTGAACTTAGTTTACACATCCTGCCAGCGCAGGAATATTCCAAGTTTAGCATAGCAAGGGTTAACAGTTGAAACGTTGAACATTTTGTTCAAACAAGTATGCAATCAAGGAATTGTTTTATAAGATATATTACTCATTTAAGCGCTAAAATTACTAAGACGTTAGGTAAAAATAAACTAGACATTGTAGCAATGCAGACTAATACCCCCCAACAGCTCTTGTCCATATACAAGTGCTATCTGCAAAAGGGCCATAACAAAAAATAGACTTTTTTAATTAAAGGGCCATAAATCTGTCAAAAATCAATGGACCATAACCAAAATAGGATATGCACATGTCTGACCTATACCAAGTGTTTCTGTAAAATTTGAATCAAATCCGTCCAATGGCTGCTGAGAAATTGAGCGGACACAATTTTTCACCAAAATGCCATAACTCCGTCAAAAATAAATGGACCGTAACCAAAATAAAATATGCACATCTCTGCTTGATACTGATTATATCAGTGAAGTTTAAATCAAATCCATCCAATGGTGTCCCAGAAATTGAGTGGACATGAATAGCTACAGACAGACGGACCGACGGACCGACAAGCTGACTCCTATATACCCCCTAACAAAGTTAAGGGGGTATAAAAACATTATGACATTAAGTATAAAACATATAATATACTTTGTTTAACTTGAATTTTTATTCAAAAGATATTTTTGAATAGGTCATACACTACAGATGAAAAAAATATTGCTTAATAACAGTCAATCTACTTAACCAACCACTTCTATCAAGCTACCACTTTGTGATGTAATTGCTTTCCATAGAGCATGAGCATTAGAGAAGTTGAAGAATTTCCCCCCCAAAAAAAACTCTGAAATAATTTATATATGCAAGAAAATCAATCCATCATAATAATGTCACAAAAAATGCATTAAGCAACCAGCCTCTACAGGGACAACTTTTTAGCAGTCCCTTGAATGGTCACTTAACCCATTCCAACAAGTTTAAATTTTTGAACAGTCCAAATTCAAAGAAGGTGCAGACGAAAAATTTAAAGTTAATGGAACCCTTAAAACATTTGCCTTTTGGAATAGTCAACACTTCGCGTATTCATACAGTGTGATTAGTTTTTTTTGGTTCATACCTCCATGAAAACAAAATATATTCTCTTCATCTCTTAAATGGACTAAGTTTCTGTTTTTGCTCCTCAGGGTCTGTGCTTCATGCTCAATCAAAATTATGGGAAATGGCACACAATGGCTCATATATTAAAGAAATTCAAATTTCCAGTACTTTGCAGACTGATTCAAGATACCATCAATACCAAATACATGTCTTGTCACAAATCAAATTTTACTTGACCAATAGAAAGAAGCTGCAGATAACAGGAATTATTATTATTTCTAAAATTTTGAAATCTTATTTTTTTGGATAGAAAAGAATAGTTGAAAATTTCATTTTCCAAAATTTTCCCCCTAGTTTTTTTCTTGAACAGTGTGGAAAGGCTGGATTGTATGGGAATGTTTTTTATCACTAACAAAATGGTTATCTGCAGCTGAAGGTCTGGACAGACAAATAACAAGAGCAATCAAAGACAGATTATGCTCCCTGAACATAGCCTGTCACAAAAAATATAAAATAACCAGGGAAAAAGGTTCGGACAGACAGACAAGGCGGAGGCTATATGCATGTCCTTCTCCAGACATGCTTATTTTTAAGGTATGACTTTGAGCTGACACCTTGACATAGGAGCTATCTGAAAATTTGTTTCAAATGGCACATGTACTCATGATAGAGAACAATTGCTCAAAGTTATTTTAAAATCCATCCAAATTTTTTAGGAGCTTTGCTCAGAACATGCTTGTTTTTAAGGTTTGACCTTGAGCTGTGACCTTGACCTATTAAAAAATGCGGAATATGCACCGGTGCAATATCATAATGCATACACATGTGAAGTTTCACATAATTTGGCACAAGGGTTGTGTAAAATCAAGGTGGACAGACGGACAGATGAAGCAGCTTCTATGTGCTTGCCCTTCGGGGAATATATACAAACAGACAGACAGACAAAAATAAAACCTATCAATCAAAGTTCAAAAGAAAAAGTTGTAATTTACCCTGAAGATCTATTATATTTCCCATTATTACACACAAGTGCAGGTAACAGGTTTGAGGTGAACCAAACTGACTTGACACACTGCCCACTAGTCTTGGACACTTCATACCCAAAATCACTAAAATGGAAAAAGACATTAATGCTTATACTTTTATTTAAACTTTATACAATACCATAAAACTTTGGATGACCAGTCTCAGATATAAACACCTTACAAACTTGGATGTTTAGGATAAATGCAAAAGGTGCTGAAGGGAATAAGCATTGACAAGTACCCAAATTAAGACTGATTTGTTCTTAATGTGGTTGTCAGTAAAGGTTTATACAACTCTAATTCATTCCCTTAATAATTCTAGTACATTATGATTTTGCACATTTTAATTCATAGATCGAGACATCTTTTAAGAATCTAAAGGGATCTTTAAAAATTCTAAACGCAATGTAAAAGCCTGAAACTTAATTTAAGGAAATGTGACCTTGATTTAAAACTCCTGATAGCAACAATAAAGCATGAAACTTAATTTACGGAAATGTGACCTTGATATAAAACTCCTGGTTGCAACAATAAAGCATGAAACTTAATTTACGGAAATACGACCTTGATATAAATCTCCTGGTTGAAATGTAAAAGCCTGAAACTTAATTTATAGAAATATTACTATGATATAAAACTCCTGGTTGCCATGTAAAAGCCTGAAACTTAATTTACGGAAATATTACCACGATATAAAACTCCTGAGATGCAATGTAAAAGCCTAAAACTTAATTTACGGAAATGTGACCTTGATAAGCCACCTTGACTTTGTCACATGACTTTGGTATCTGCAGATGTGTATGGCTAGATCTATCATCATGCTTAATATGAACATTGTATCATGAATGTTTATCTTTAATCCCTTCCCACATGATACAATTTTAGACCATTCCAAATTCAAAGAAATTGCAGACAACAATTTAAAGTTGATGAAATCTTTAAAATCTTTGTCTAATGTGCTGGAAAACGTTGTGGAGAATGAGGAAATTGCTTGTGACAAGCAATTTCTTCATTTTTCACAATGTTTTCAAAAACTTTTATATTGAGAGGCGTTTAAAAGCGTCACTGTGTGGGAATGGGTTAAAGTAATTATAAATGTTAAGTATTTTGGTTAAGTTTTGCATGAAAGACTTAGCAACAGAAAGACAGACAGACAGACAGACAGACAGACAGACAACTGTAAAACAAGATAGCCCTGATTTTTCGATATGGGAGCATTCTTTATGACACTTTAACCCTTTCCCGTTCAAGTACGGGATTTTACGTTTCTGTGATTTTATACTTGAGAAAATGTTGTGGAAAAAGAAGAAATTGCTTGTAACAAGCAATTTCTCCTTTTTCCACAATATTTTCTACCACATAGGATGGTTTCATTTTAAATGGCATCCAGTTTTCATTGTCATCTGCAACCTCTTTCAATTTAGACTAGTCTTAAATTTCAAAAACCAGGAAAGGGTTAAGAAAGGAAAGAAAAGAAGGCAATGCTCATCACAAGCAATCTGTTCAGTCCCCAACATTTCTTACTTATGAAGTAATTAAATTTTTTATTTATACTTTGACGTAACATAAGAAAGATGGTCTTCATTGGGAAATGAGTGGGGTTTTTTTGCGTCCAGTAAAGGCTTAACCTATTATGACCCAATCCCTGATTTCATGCCTCTGAAGAAAGAAAAACTTGTAAAAACATTGTGAATAAAGAAGAAATTGGCTTATCAAGACTTCTTTGTCCACATTTTTTTTCTATCCTAAAAGATTTTTTTTTCGATTTCATTGACCTAGAACTGTTATCTACACCTTCTTTCAATTTGAACCAGTCTATAATTTTGTCATCTGGTAATGGCAACTCCTACAACAGAAAGAATGGAAACTCTTGTAGAAGGTAGATGTTAAAAGAGAAGACAAAATAAATACCATTCAAAATCTTCTCTCTCACATTTACAAGGCTGCAAATCCTGTTTTCTGATATGATCTTCTCCAAAATAACAATGTGACAACAGCTTCTTCCTCTCGAGTGAAAATTTCTCTCCCATTATACAATTCTCACTGTTAGTCTGGAATTCAAAATAATTTTAGAAATAGATCATTTGAAATCATTTGACGGGCAACACTAGAACTGCCATGAAGCAAAGAAATAAGTTAACCCTGTCCTGTAAAAACCCGTGATTTTATGTCTCTGTGATTTTATACTTTAGAAAACATTAGGGAAAAGGAGAAATTGCTTGTAACAAGCAATTTCTCTTTTTCCATCAATATTTTCCACAAAAAAGGATGCTTTCATTCAAATTGTATTCAATTTTCATAGTAGTCTGCAACCTCTTTCAATTTGGACCAATCTAAAATTTAAAGAAAACAGGAAAGGGTTGGGATCATACTTTCTTTCACTACAACTGGGTACAATTGAGCAAATGCTAAAGCAGAAGGTTCAATGGTTTGTTCAAAGTACTTTCATCTCTGCTGAAAAGGGCTACTCTCATGACAGAATTTTAGACTGGTCCAATATGAAGCCTTTTCCTTAACCCATTCCCACACAATGACACTTTTGGATGCACTCAAGATAAGCAATAATGACATCATGGTATAAAATGAAGAAATTGCTTGTAATAACCAATTTCTCCATTTCCAAGTTTTCTAACCAGAAAGTTGAAAAAATCTAAATTTTCATTAACTTTAAATTGTTGTCTGCAACTCCTTGCAATTTAGACCAATCTAAAATTTTGCCGTCTCTTAATGGATTAAGGGGCAACAAAAAGATACTTACCTTAATATCAGAGGCAGGTATCCATGTTTCAATATCAGATTCATTACATTTTCTATCAAAAATAGTCTTGAAATCCATCTTTACCATCATCCAACCTTCACTTCGATTCTTGTGACCAAATAGACTGTCAAAATAAATACATCTTATCTCAAAGATATTTTCAGGTATCATTCCAAGTCATTTACCACTCTATCCACCAGCTCACAACATTATAAACAAAGAAAAGAACACAACAGACAAAGCTGCCAAGCTTATTACCACCAAAAGAACATTTTTAGACTACCAGTAGTCCATATGAATAGAAGGTGCAGAAGATAATTTCAAGTTGCTGGAGTTTAGCCTTCTAGGGTAGAAAACATTGTGGACATGGAAAAAAAGCTTATTACAAAAAATTTCTTCATTCTTCACAATGTTTTCCAAAGCTTTTTCAGAAGGTCATAAAAAACTAGATTGTGTTAGAATGGATTAACTGTCACTGAAATTAGTAGGAATGATTTTAGAAAAAGTCTCATAGTTTTGATAATTAATTTACACTTATATAATTTTTAAAATCTTCACCTCTTGAGATAGAAAACATTCTGGATAATGAAGAAATTACTTGTAACAAGCAATTTCTTCATTATCCAGAATGTTTTCCCAATTTTTTTTTACGAGGAGCGTAAAACAGTATGATTAAACAAAACAAGGGGGCTGTTGGCCCTGGTGTGCTAACCCAAGCTAAAGGCTCTTTTTCAGTCAATAGTCAAATTTAACCCCTGTCATGCTGAACCCTGAATATTCCGGTTTTGGCAGGAGTTGTAGACCAATATCAGCCTACACACAAGTGCAGTCTGATCTTGGTCTACACTTCCTGCTTGTATTTTTCCTATCAGAGTTGTTTATGTAATTGATTTTCCAAAGAATTATTGATTATTGAACAACAAGTACTTTAAGTGCTTTCAGTCCTTTGATTTTAATGCAATTTCCTAAGGGATTTTATACAGCATGACAAGGGTTAATGTTAAGGCTAGTTTTATGATACCAGAGTTTTCAACATCCCATTACTCCAACCCTGGGGACCTCAGAGAAATGATTTTAATCATTTTGAAACAGGTCAATATACTGATTACTTCATAAAAAATATCAAGGCTCTAGGACTCCTAAGTCAGGATAAGAAGATTTTTAAAGATTTTTTAAATTTCACTTTTGTTGCCATGGCAACCAGAATTTTCAACAGGTTTCAATTCTTTTAGCTACTTTTGAAAGGAGCCACCTAAGGAACATTTCTGCCAAATTTGGTTGAAATTGACCCAGTTGTTTTGGAGGAAATGTTAATTAAAGAATTGTTGCCAGACGACAGAGAAGGAACTGACCCCAGACGAAGGGTGATCACAATAGCTTTCATTGGCACTTTGTGCCCAGGTGAGCTAAAAATTCTGCTATGATTTTGACCCACAAACATTTGGGCATTTCACTGGTCAACACTGTGTAAAGGTTTCACGGTCCTAAGTCAAATGGCTTTAGGATTATGTTACAGTACAAATCCACAGTAGAATGAATCCACAATAGACATCATGGGAATCTAATATGTTATCCCGATCTTAGCTGTAAGAAGCAGATAAAATACTTTTGTTGTTGAGCAGAATTAAAGTTTTAAACCCATTACCAAATGACAAAAGTTTAGACCGGTCACAACTGAAAAATGTTGCAGACAACAAATCTTAAAGCATCTTTACCATTCAGGATAAAAGCACAAGCAATTTCTTCATTGTTCCTTATGTTTTTCTGAGTACTATTCTTGAGAGTTGCAAAAAAGGGGGACTAACTGAGAATGCATTTATGTGTTTGACCCATTCCCACATAAAGACACTTTCTAATGCCCCTCAAGAAAAACAATTGGGAAACACCGAGTAAAACACTGAGTAAAATGACAAAATTCCTTGCAACAAGAAATTTCTTCATCTTCCACAATGTTTCCTACCTAGAAAGTTAAAAAAAATCTAAATTTTTACAAGAGCCATGTCAGACATGGCCATCCCCCGCCGTAAAAGCTTGATAGTAAACTGAAGCCAGTTAGATTTAGGATTCTTGTGCACTGCATTTCTTCTCAATGAGTTAGATAATAGCTATTATACTTTCAGAGATATGCTCAGGAATAAAATCTAAGTCTTTAAAAAAACAAAGGACAACAACTCCAAAATTATGCAAGCAAGAGTTGTGGTTCTTGTGCATTGCACTTCTCCTCAACGAGATCTATCAACCTATGAAGTTTCAAGTTAATAGCTATCATACTTTCAGAAATGTGCCCCGGACAAAATCCTAGTGTTTCAAACAACAAAGGGCAATAACTCTAAAATTATGCAAGCAAGAGTTGTGGTTCTTGTGCAATGAACTTCTCCTCAATGAGATCTATCAACCTATGAAGTTTCAGGTTGACAGCAATTATACTTTCAGAGATATGCTCAGGACAAGTTTAGTGACGGAAGGACGGAATGATGGACAGAGACCATTACTATATCCCCTTCGCCGAAACGGCGGGGGATAATAAACTTCATATTGTCTTCTGTAACTCCCTTCAACTTGGACCTGTCTCAAAGTTTGCTGTTTGGTAATGCATTACCTGGTAATTAAAGTTCTTTTTCCAGGTTCATTCACCACTCCATCTACAGACATCATAGAATCTGTAAAATTATGAGTTATCCAGTCTTGGCCTTCTGATGTAGAAAAACTGAAATGAAAATTGATTAACCCATTACCAGACGGCAAAATTTTAGACCAGTCCAAATTGAAAGGTGTTGCAGACGACAATTCAAAAGTTATGGAAGTTTGAATTTTTTTCACTTTTTGGATAGAAAACATTGTGGGTAATGAAGAAATCGCTTGTAACAAGCAATTTCTTCACTATTCACAATGTTTTCCAAATGGTTTTTTTTCTTAGGGGCGTCTAGAGGTGTCATTGAGTGGGAATGGGTTAACGCTTGTCATGCTGAATAAAATCCTTAATCAGAAATGCATTAAAATCAAATGGCTGACGGCACTGTTGGTCTGTTTTTCAGGGTCAATATCTAATTTAGAAATTAATCTAATGGAAAAATCTGGCGGTGTAGACTAAGATCAGACTGCACATATATGCAGGCTGATCTTTGTCTATGCCTCCTGCCAAAGCAGGAATATTCCGGGATCAGCATGACAAGGGAAAACATATTATTTTATTTTGTATTGCCAATAAACAGTCTAGTATCCAATTTATTGGGATGGATAATCGTCACAAGTTTCATTCTAATTATCATGCTTAACCATCAATTGCTACTATTGAAGAAAAAAATATATAAACGGCATTAGAAAGAATGATAGTAAACCTTTACTGATAAGAAAAAAATACATCAGTTATTCATCACAGGTTTTGGAAATCTGAAAGTTTTAGATACTTTGTAAAACCATGATAAGCTTTTAAATATATTACCGATAGCTAAGTGTATCACGGTTTAAAGGGCATAAAGTATTGTGTTGATAAATTGCATATTTCTTTATTTACAAGGCAAGATATTAATTGAAATTTAAAGTGTTTTAAACAGCCTATAAAGGTATGTGGCTCATAATTTTAGCTGATATGTCATGTCTAGTGATAAAATAATACAAGACTTTGGTTTGCGATTGAAGGGATTTTCACTTGCTTTCCATTTGTGGTTTTCAACATTCTTGTCCACAAAGCAAATTATACATCTAAAATTCTATCAAGCTGATATTGTTGCCTGCAACTTCTTTGAATCTGGACCAGTCTATAATTTTGCAGTCTGGTATCTGTCAATTGACCAATTGCTGGCCCCATCCACTTATTTCATGACCCGTCCCTTGACTCTGACATGAAGTTCCACTTCAATATTTAACAGAGTTATTCTGCAAAATTCATGGCCAGTAGCATGTAAAAAGAAAGTGAAATAGTTGGTTGGTGACCTTAACGTCGTAACTACAGCTAATTCAAGCTGTAGTTACGACGTTTAGGTCGCCAAACCAACAATAAAGGTAACCAAAAATGGTGGCAAATGTCGATGTTGAAAGCTCAGTTCTGGGCTGAAAAAATGATGTAATTTGTCAGTTGATTCCTTGATTGACAGCGGAGATTGGTCAATTGCTTAAATCTGCATTATAATAACACCTTACTGTACTTGATTAGTGTTGGTTCCCTCTGCGGATACAGCCGTTATTACGCTTCCTTGATCCAAAATGTTGAGGAAGTGGTTACCATAAAATGGAGCCTGGTAGGAGTCATGAAAAGAAATAGGTCAAACTTTAACCCTTTACTGTATTATAAAAATTTAAGACCGGTCCAAATTCGAAAGTCCTGCAGAAGTTAAGTTAAAGTCAATTTATTTCGAAAAATATATATTCAGGAGATCAGGATATATTGTTGAAAAAGAAGAAATTGCTTATCAAAAGAAATTTCTTCTCTTTCCACAATGTTTTTCATGTATAAAACAAGGCTTTGAATAGGAAAAGGTTAAAAAACAATCTGAATTTTTCAAGAAGGCACTCTTAGCCAATTACCACATGGCAGATTTTTAGACTGGTCCAAATTGAAAGAAGTTGCAGATGACAATATAAAGTTCATGAAGTTTTAGGTTTTTCCAACTTTTGGACTAGAAAACATTGTGCAATGTTCTCCAAATTGTTTTTCTTGCAGGGCATCCAAAAGCGTCACTGTGTGGGAATGGGTTAAATTAGCAGTTTTCAAAGGTAGAATAAAGATATCTTCATTAACATTAATCATAATTTCAATTTTCAGTTCAAATAAAACACTCAAACACTTAGTCTAGCAAAAGAAACATCCTCATATCCAACAGTCTGTCGGTAAATCCCTTGGACTTCAGTTTTTTGAAAAATGGAGAGTACAGTAAAGATCAATGTAAACATTTAACCTCCCTACTAAGGTTAGACTTTAACCCATTCCCACACAACAAAATTTTAGACTGGTCCAAATTGAAAGAAGCTTTTTGGATAGAAAACATTGTGGATAATGAAGAAATTGCTTGTATCAAGCGATTTCTTCATTTTCACAATGTTTTCCAAAGCTTTTTTCTTAAGGTGCATAAAAAAGAGGGATTGTGTGGGAATGGGTTAACTCTTCAAACACTATTGTTATAATATGCTGAAATCAATTTATGTATTGAACCCATTGAAAGTCCTAAAAAATTTAGACTGGCCTAAATTTAAAGAAGATGAAGACAACAATTTTCACTTGATGAAATTTAAAAAAGTCTTGGTCTTTTTGGGTGGAAAACACTGTGGTTAATGATTAAATTGCTTGTTATGAGAACTTTTTCATTTTTCACCTTTTTCACCTTCATTTTTTTCCTCTTATATTTTGAGGGGCATAAACAAGTAGGATTCTGTTGGTAAGGGTTAACCCTTTACAACATGTCAAAATTTTAGACTGGTCAAAATTCAAAGAAGTTGCAGGCGACAATTAAAGGTGTAATGAGCAATTTCTTCATTTTCAACCTTGTTTTTTCTCAAGTCTTTTCTTGTAGGGTGTAAAAAAGCAGGATTGTGTGAGGAAGGGTTAACCTATTCCCACACAATGATGCTTTTAGACGCCCCCAAGAACAAAAGATTTGGAAAACATTGTAGAAAATGAAGAAATTGCTTGTTACAAGCAAGTTCTTCATTATCCACAGTGTTTTCTACTCAAAAGGTAAAAAAAAATGAGTCTCAAATTTTGCTGTCTGGTAATGGGTTAAATATAAGAAATATAATTTCTTACAGGAGACCATGTTAGTCCAGCATCCCGGCTGATAAAGACATGAATATTCAGATCCAGATGTTTACCAACACTGCCATGAGCAAGAATCAAACCCGGAGCAAACTCGCTGGTCACTGCTAATGGAATCTGGAAGAATTGGTTGGTGTTTCCTATATGAAGGTGTAAACTACAGTCCTGAAAATGAAAATATGAGTTGTTGTAACCAATCAAATGGAATGATTGTTAGAAAACAAGTTGTTTCAAGCCCACAAAAGTGTGACCTTGACCATAAACCCACCTGAACAAATGAAGAATGATTGTGATAAAAATTCATTTAAGAGATGAAGAGAATATTCTTTGTTTTCATGGAGGTATGAAACAAAAAACCTAATCACACATATGAATGAATCTGCAAAGCGGATTAATACATAAGTGTGAATAGGTTTTTCTGTTTCATACCTCCATGAAAACGAAAAAATATTCTCTTCATTTCTTATAATTCAAACACATCAACCAATAAAGCAAATATTTTACAAATTTTGATATTTTTTGTATGAAACTATTTTGTTCGAAAGCATACAAAATAGTCATGTGCTCAAAATTTTGTTCAAAACAATTAAATTATTGTAATCTATCCAGAAGTGTAGGGGTCATAGTATGTATGAAACTTTGACCTGCAAGTGTAAACTTGACCTTGAACCTTGCCTTTAAAATGACACTTCTACTAATGATAGAGGACAACTGTACCATTTTACATTCAAATCACTCCTGAATTGTAGAAGTTAAGCTTCAGATAGATTGAAATGGATGAAGTGATGCACTTATATTTAATATCAAAGTGACATTGTAACATATTGAGATGAACAAAAATAAGTAACAAGGAATGTAACATTACACATATTGAAAAAAAAACTTGGTAATCAGAGACACATTAATGTCTATTTTTGATTGAGCCCAATCACACTGTAGGGTAGAAAAGCCATGATTGACCTTGACACGAGACAGAATTGCCACAAAACCAGGTTTTTAAAGGCTTCATTAAAATCCATCAAGCATGGTAGGTGTGGTTGTGCATGTCTCCTTTTTCTATAACTCAGCATTGAATCACAAAGCCCTGATACAGGGATAATTATGATTAAGATATCATGTGCAAAAATATCTCATTTAGCCAAAATGAATAAGAAATTAAGATTTTTTGGTGAGAAATTTTACTAAATCCTTCAATAAATTACATTTTGCTTAAGTTTATACTAATTTGTTTTTTAATTTGTTTTTTTGTTGTTGTTTTTTTAATTTGATAGCGATGAAAGCTTTCAGCTTATAGAGTCGCTCTCCAACACTCACAATCTAGATGTTTTCACGTCCCTGAAAGAGAGGCAGTGACTTAAAATCCACTGCTACCCACTTTTACAGCTGGGTAGACTGGACCTGGCTATTAAGTGTCTTGCCATTGAACACACCCTGGTGACGGTGGGGCACAAGTCTGTGACCTTCAGATCACAAGCCAAGCACCTATACCACTCTGCCTTCGAGGCATTTTTTTCCCATTTTGCTTTGAGATTTTTCTCTCATGGAGCCAATTTCAATGAGATTTCTGGCAGAAAAATGAGAGAATCTCTCAATATTTCACACAAAAATGATCCCAGCTGATAATATGCACTAGGTTACATGAAAACAAGCATTTGGTTATCATTTCCTCAAACCTGCCTACAACATACCGGTACACCAATTTATTGGCCAGAATGGTCCATCACAAAGCTCAGTATAAAAAGTGTCAACAGCAGACCCATATCAGCTGCCCTTATCCATTTAGTCTGACAAAACACTATGCACTTCTAAGAAGGTCCTGTGCTTATTATATCAGATTCATAAAAACATCCACATTGTGTTAAAACATATTTGGTGCAGAGACATTTATTTTAACTCATTCTCAAACAATGATACTTATATTTGGACGGGTCTAAAATTCTGTTTTGTGGGGACGGATTAAGAAAAGGTTCAAGCATGAACTATTTCACTTACTTGATCAGTTTCACATAGATATTTTGTCTCAGCAGGAGCCTCTAAAGTCTTCCATGTTCCACCATTGTCATATGTTATCAGTGTTGTCTGTTTGAATGCTGAGCCTTTGGTATCGGAACCAGGAAATTTATTGATGATATACACTCCTTTAAACCCTTTAACCTGTTAGATATAGACAATGTAAATAAAAATATTGAGCGAAGATGTTGAAGACAATAAAACATTCAGTTCTCATCCTTACAGATAAATTACAAAAGATAATTTGGGCCAAAACCTACTCACCATTAACCAATTACAACACAGCAAAATCTTAGACTGATTCAAATTGAAAGAAGTTGCAGATGACAAATTCAAGTCAGCAGAAAGTAGAAAATCTTTGCATAGTAGGATATAAACATTGTGGACATTGAAGAAATTGCTTGTTGCAAAAAGGTTTTTTCTTGAGATGTGTAAAAAGTGGGATTGAGTGGGAATGGGTTAAAAGACCTATCACTGTATACAGAGCTGTGAACTCAACTTATAACAGATTATCAATATCAATAATTTACCCTTTCCTGCACAATCCCTTGTTTTTACGTCCCTGTGATTCTATAAATGAGAAAACATTGTGGAAATGAAGAACTTGCTTGTAGCAAGTAAGTTCTTCTTTGCCCATAATATTGTATGATCTGTATGTTGGTTATTTTTCACATTGTACCCACTTTTTCTGCTGTATGCAACTTCTTTCAAAATGGACCAATCTAAATTTTTGAAAGCAGGAAAGGAATTTAGAATCCTTCATCAAATTCCCAGTAGCGAAAGCTAGACACAGATTTTTTAAAATGATTTTGAAATAAAATGAAGCAGATGTTACATATTTTGATATTACATGGATGTTAT
This sequence comes from Fragum fragum, assembly GCA_946902895.1. Classification (NCBI taxonomy): domain Eukaryota; kingdom Metazoa; phylum Mollusca; class Bivalvia; order Cardiida; family Cardiidae; genus Fragum; species Fragum fragum. The sequence continues at coordinate 11,719,504 of OX336374.1, forward strand.
AACACTAGTGAAATAACAATGTAACGTAGCTAAAGTGTTACGATAATGGCTTTTCATTACCATGAAAATGGTGTCATAAAATGCATGTAAAGATAACATTTTTCAAACAGGATTATATGTTTTGTGGAATATCTTATATTGATAAAGTTCAGGATTTTATAGACTTATGAAAAAATGATGTCACATTATGAATAGAATATCAAAATTCCCTTCATAAAATGGCAAATTTATCAAAAACATCACCTAAAACAGGTAAAAGCTTGGCATAGCCTCATTTTAATCAGTTTATAAATGACTTGTTTAATAAATTCGATATTTCATGACAACATATTAAATACTCTCTATTACATTTCATAATATAGAATTAACCCACTCCTGGTTAATCCCTGGATTTTACGTCCCTAAGTTTTTATACTTGAGAAAATATTGTGGGGATAGAAGAAATTGCTTTTAACAAGCAATTTCTTCTTTTCTCACAATATTTTCTTCCCAGTGGGTGGGTTTCTTTTCAAATTGTACTCACTTTTAATTGTCGTCTGCAACTTCTTTGAATTTGGACGAGTCTAAAATTTTGAAAAACAGGAAAGGGTTAAACTTATAATGAAGACATACCTTGACTAAATCTACTTCAAACTTGCCAGGATATCTCAGACCTACTATATTTTCTACGGCCACAATATAGAACTGGCCGGTGATGTCCGATGCATACAGACACGCAATATCTTCTTGATGGTCTACTGCTATCAGTACTTGACCTTGACTTGTGTCAACAACATTGAAATCCTGCCAATGATAAAACAGAATGCCTCTCATTTAATTGTGATTTGTTCAAATCAAAGGAATGTACTAGCCACTAAGAGTATATTTTAACCTTAACCAGATGACTGAATTTTAGACTGATCTAAATTCAACAAAGACTTTTAGTTAATGATTTTTTTTTAAATCTTTTTTTATTTTTGGGGTAGAAAACATTGTGATTAACCCTTTCCTGTTTTTGGAAATTTTAGACCTGTCCAAATTCAAAGGTTTTGCAGACGATATTTCAAAGTGGATTTAATTTCGAATAATAGCCATTCAATAGGGTAGAAAACATTGTGGAAAAAGAAGAAATTGCTTGTTACAAGCAATTTCTTCTTTTACCACAATGTTTTCTCAAGTATAAAATCACAGGAACGTAAAATCTGGGAAAGGGTTAATGAAGAAATTGCTTGTTAAAAGAAGTACTTTCTTTTTCCACAATGTTTACCAAAACATTTTTCTTGAGAGGCATAAAAAGCACACCTACCAGACGACAAAACTTTAGACTGGTCCGAATTCAAAGAAACTGCAGATGAAAATTTCAAGTAATGAAATTCTATAACTTTTTGTCTTAATCAGAAGGAAACATATAGGACAAACAATTTTTCAATTTCCATAATGTTTTTCAAACCTTCTTTATCTTGAAGTGCATTAAAAATTGGATTACTGTGGGAATGGATTAGCAAAATTTTAACCCTTGTCATGCTGTATATATTAGTTTACAAATTGCTGTAAAATCAAAGGGCTGAAAGCACTGATAGAACTTATTGTTCAAAAATCAATGTTTCTTTTAGAAATCAATTTCATAGACAACTCTAGCAAGAAATTACAAGCAGGAGGTGTAGAATACAATCAGACTGCACTTATCTGCAGGCTGATCTTGTTCTACATCTACTGCCAAAACTGGAATATTTCAGGCTTAGCATAACAAGGGTTTAAATCTGCTGGATTTGACAGATAAATGTTTCAGACGACTTTTCTCAATAATCTAACAATGAAGATATAACTTGGTTGTTACAAGATTTTGAATTTTTACAATTTTGTGGCTTATTTACCATACAATCCCTAAATCTTATATACAGTGCTCCTGAATAGTTATATCAAGGGAAACTTTGTGAGAAAATGAAGAATTGCTTGAAACAAAATGCTTTATATCCTCACTCATATTCAACATGGTTTCAATTATTGTCTGCAAACTCTTTCAATTTCTTCGTTTTCCAAAATGTTTTTGGACGCCTTTTGTTAAAAATGTGTGATAGTTTGAGAATGGATTAAACTTTGAACTTACTAAAGGGTGTAGTTTTAATGGAAAGAAAGCCTTTTTAAAGGGACCCCTCTTGTAAGATACAAATAATGTAGTATTGTCATCCACTGACTTCTGAACAAATATATAGTCCGTCTCCACAACCAGGGAATAAAAGTCTATTGTACCAACAGATTTGTCATACGATACTGGATCACAACTTGGGGCTGAAATATTACATGTTAAAGAGTTTCTAGAAAGTTGTCTATAAAAACATATCTAGCCAGCTGCCTATTTGACCTTGAGCTGCGACCTTCACTTTTCTATCTGATAATTTGTTTCGAATGGCAAATCTTCTCATCATGGAGAACAATTATCTATTTTAAAATCTATGCAAAAATAGAACAGGTACATTCTGAACAGCTTGACCGTAAGCTGCATGTGACTTTGACCTTTGACCTTTGACCTGAAAGCTTTCTGAATGTGGTTATGCTATATATGCTTTCTGAAAATTTGCTCCAAATGGAACATCTACTTATGATGGAGAACAATAGTGCCAAACTTTTTAAAATCCATATTCTTGACCTGAAAGCTTTCTGAATGTGGTTATGCTATATATGCTTTCTGAAAATTTGCTCCAAATGGAACATCTACTTATGATGGAGAACAATAGTGCCAAACTTTTTAAAATCCATATTCTTTTCTCAAAAACATTTGTAATAACTGCATTTTTCTGGCCATCAAAAAACATGGTTGTGCCTTAAACCATTACCAGATGGGTCCAAATTCAAAGGAGTTGAAGAAAACAATTCTAAGTTTATAAAATTTTAAAAATTTTCAACATTGTTTACAGAAAACATTGTGGAAAACAAGCAATTTCTTAATTTTCTTGAGGGGCGTCAAAAAGCGTCATTGTGAGGGAATGGGTTAACCAGTAAAAAAAGATCTACAGCTTACCTATACAACAGTGATAGCTGACAGGGCCTATAGGATCTTGTAATTCCATATGCACAGTTTTTGGATCTGGGTCTACACCAGGAACTCCCCAGAAAAACCTCTCTGTTACTCTCTCCTTTAATACAGTCCAGGTCAAACCAAAGTCCTCAGACATATGTAACTGTTGAGTAAAATAAAAAATACAAAACTCATTATGTTCACCAAAGAAATCCTCTGTTGCTTTCTCCTTCAGTGGAGCCATAATAACAAGAACTGCCACAAAGCAGACCAATACCTTAACCAGCATTTTTTTTTTTGCTGAAGTAGCACAGTTGACCTTTTACCTACATTATCTAAAAAGTTCATTATCAATTGTGACCATGACCTTTGATATACATGATCCACAAAACATTAGGGCACCTCCTTGGATCATGGATAACATGTGTGAATGGTCCAAGATCAAATAAATTACAAATTAGATGATTTTCAACCAAATATTAATTGTGAGCTTGACCACTGACCTACATAACCCCAAAACAATAGGGCACCTTGGTCATGAACAACATGTGTATAAAATTTCAAGGGTCTAGGTACAATGGCTTAAGGGGTTAGTGACATTGACCCCTCGACCTATGTGACCGAAAAAACAATAAGGCACTTCCTGGGGTCATTGGCAACAACTGTATGAAGTTTGATGGTTGTAGGTCATTTGGTTCTAGAGTTGGAAACGGAAATGAAAAAGTTTACAGACAGACAGACCTATAAAAGCCAATAAATCCCCCTCTACTTCATAGGTGGGGTGGCAGTATAAAAACCAAATTATCAGGCATATTTACTTTTGCCTAAGCCAAAGCATGAATTAGTGAGTGCATGGCTTTTAATAAAGGCTTAGAATTTTCCCAAACAGATAATCTGAAAATTTTGCCACAATAAAAGGGGGATGGGCAATCGTAAGAACAAGAATGTTGATCAGAATATTGTTCTGTATTTCTCATTAACTCAAACTTGCCAACTGTGTCAAACTGAAATACTAGTATCAGTTAATCATTATTGGCATGCAGTAATTGCGTCATCTTATGTATAACTTACATAATATAATGGAGAAAATTGCAGAAAAATATTCGGGCAAGATATGCCACTATTTTGGTCTCTTTAACCCTTTCCCTACAAACACAGGATTTTACTATGTTGTGATTTTATATTTGAGAAAATATTGTGGAAAACGAAGAAATTGCTTGTAACAAGTGATTTCTTCTTTTTCCACATTTTTTTCTACCACATAGGATGATTTCATTTCAAATTGCATCCGATTTTCATTGTCGTCTGCATCCTCTTTCAATTAGGACCAGTCTAAAATTTTAAAAAAACAGGAAAGGGTTAAAAATATTGGACAAGCATGTCATATACCTACTTTAAGTTTTCTGCAGGATAACCAATTACCACACAAGGCTGCTTTTTGATGCCTTGGAGTAATATAATTGTGGAAAAATTGTTGATCCTTTAAGGATTGATCAATTGCAGATTAGAAAAGCATGATTGCTACCTGATTGAACGCTGAACGCTGATTGAATGTGATTGCCCAGAATGTGATTGAAATGATTGTCAAATCAATCATGTTCCTTACTATAATGGGATAAAGATAAGTATCAGATTTTAATCTGTCAAAAGCAATGGTAGTGTACATAGTTTGATATTCCTATCTTTTAGTCCTTGTCTAGGTGATTAAAATCACAGAACTGCTTTAAAACCAAAGGCAGAGAACAAAAAAAAAGCACTAATTGTGAGTTCATTTTAAAAATTAATCATATCAACAACTCTGACTTAAAAGGGACAACCAGGAGGTGAAGACTAAGATCAGACATCACATATGTGCAGGCTGATCTTGGTCTATACCACCTACCAAAACAGGAATATTCAGGGTTTGGCATGAAGAAGGCATGAAGAAAGTTAATTTTATTACGCCATAAAATACAAGCATACCTTCATTTCCTGTAGACTGTAAGCCAGTATGAGGTCTGAGTCTGTAGGATGGAGCAGTAATCTGTAAGGATGGAAGTCTAGTTTGACTGTCCGCCATGTTGCACCAGTATCTGTTGTGATGTATAACCTCTTGTTGAGAAGATCAGTCAGCACAGTCTGTGTAAAAAAATATTCATTCCATTATACACATAATCCCATGTTTTAAAACACTGCAGAAAAATAATAAAAACATTGTGACAAATGGATAAATGCTTTTTACGAGCAATTTGTCCTTTCTAACAATGTTTTCTACCCCATATGTCATTTATTTTTCAATTTAATTGTATTTCAAAATTGAATGTCGTCAGCAAATTCTTTCAATTGGGATTAGTCTAAGATTTTTTCATGTGAGATTGGGTTAATTTAAGTGCTAAAATAACTATTAACCCTTGTTATGCTGAATAAAAATCCTGTTTAGAATTGCATCAAAATCAAAGGACTGAAATCAATGAAAGCGCTAGTTGCAGGTCAGTATTTCATTTGAAAAAACTGATTATATAAATAGTTCTGGGTTGAAAGAGACAATCAGGTGGTGTAGACTAAGATAAGACTGCACATAGGTGCAGGCTGATCTTTGTCTACACCTCCTGCTTAAACAGGAATATTCCGGGTTCAGCATGACAAGGGTAAATAAAGGATAGTTAAATCTTAGAAACTATAGTTTAACCCATTCCAACTCAATCCCTCCTTTTTACGCCCCTCAAGAAAAAAAATTTGGAAAACATTGTGGATAATGAAGAAATTGCTTGTATCAAGCAATTTCTTCATTATCCGCAATGTTTTCTATCCAAAAAGACGAACAAATTCAAAATTTCATCAACTTGAAATTTTCGTCTGCAGCTTCCTTCAATTTGGACCAGTCTAAAATTTTGCTGTGTTGGAATGGGTTAATTCATTCTATTTGAAGTAACATTTTCAAAAAATCATGCGAACTCAACAACTTTTTCCCATTCTCATAACAAAATTTTAGAGTGGTACAATTTGAAAGAAGTTGCAGAAGACAATTCAAAGTTTATTGAAAACATTGTAAAAAATAAAGAAATATGAAAATTCTGCATAAATAATGATGGGATTTGCTTGTTTTCAGATTTTTTTAGCTTTTTAGCTTTTTAACTCATTACAAGACAACAAAGTTTAATAGGCTAGTCCAAATTGAAATGGACTGCAGTTTATAAAATCAAAATTGCCTGTGCAATTTAGAAGAGAATAGAATTTATCTATTTTTGCCTTTTTGGATAGAAAATATTGTGGATAATGAAGAAATCGCCTTGTTGCAAGCATTTTCTTCATTTTACACAATGATTTTCAAAGCTTTCTTGAGGAGGGGGCATAAAAAAGTGGGATGGTATGAGAATGGGTTAACCCATTCCCACAAAAAAACACTTTCTGAAGCCCCTCAAGAAAAAAAGGTTGAAAAACAATGAGAAAATGAAGAGTAATCCATCATTTTGATTGTCATTTCTAATGATAACATAACATCACATCATATCACAAGTAAATTGTTTACAAATGATAATTGATTTGCCTTAGCAGCAACAAATTGGCGTCTCTAGATTGACATTTAACCTAAAATATAATCAATTATGAATTTTGATCTGCCATTCAAACAGGAGCTAAAAGTAACTTGAAAATTATGTGTCACAGACATGGATAGCCTACCTTTACTCTAGCTTAAGTGCTTGTCACATGACCTTCAGTAATGACCTTGAACTTGGAAATATCCTACAGAACTTTATGCGTGACGCTTAATACTTTCCTAGGGGATAGACTGTGCCAAGTCTCTCAAATATTGTAAAAGATGTGCTCCATACGAGAATAGGGCACATAATTCTAACACACTCAGCCACTAAACACACAGAACAACACTGTAAGCTATCAGTTTTGGGGAAAAAATGAAGAAGTTGCTTGACAAGAAATTTTGTCGTTTTCCACAAAGTTTTCTATCACTTGTCACTTTCTGCAAAGTTTTCTACCAGAGAAAAAGAGATTTTAATTTGAAATTGCTCTCTTAAACCTTTTTGAATTGAAAAAGTCTGAATTTTTATTTCCTTTTATTAAGGTCACTATTGTATCTATAAAGGTCACAATATCTCCTGATGAATACAGCAGAGTACTCTATGGGCTGATTTAATTTTTTGCAGGATTCAAAGCCCTGAGTTAATCCAGTACACAGTATCTTAGCCCATTCCCAATCAAGAAAATGATATTTAGGAAAACACTGTAACATGCATTTTCTTCATTTCCCTAAATATTTTCCAACTAAAGAGACAAAAAAATGTAAAATTTCATAAGCTTTCAATTGTTGTCTGCAACTTCTTTCAAATAAGAATAGTCTAAGATTTTATTGTTGGTATTGAGAATTATGTTAACTTAACCAAAAGTGTTACATTCAACAATTTAAGGTTCATAAAAATTCACTTTCTTTGTCTATTTGAGTACAACACATTGCAGATAATGAAGAAATTGCTTGTGATAAGCAATTTCTTCTTTTTCACAATGTTTTCAAAACCCTTTATGGGGGCAATTGAGTGAAAATGGGTTAATGTCATATCAAGGAAAACGTGAAACAGCAAGTAATAACTCATTCTACAAAATCTTTTTCTGACATGAATGGTATTCATTTTCATAAATTATATGACCTTTGCATTATTTTTGGTACTTTTTATCGATTCTGGAGCATCAAAATAACTATATTTCATTTTGAAAATTACCTCTTCCATTTCAATGAGGATAATGTGCCTAATTTGCGTCACCGGCCTGAATTTACTTTTCATACTCTAGAAAATTGTTTGAAAACCGTCCTGCAATTTGTATGACCAAAATTTTCACTGTATGCCATATATGGAAATGAAACTCTTAAAATAAAAGCCAGAATTTTTAACCAAGCAATACTCTTTAACCCATTCCCACATCATGATCCCTACTTTTTATGCCCCTCAAGAAAAAAAACTTTGGAAAACATGGTGGAAAATGAAGAAATTGGTTGTATCAAGAAATTTCATCATTATTCACAATGTTTTCTATCAAAAAGATGAAACAATTTGAAATTCCTTCAACTTGAAAGTGTTGTCTCAGCTTCTTTCAATTTGGACCAGTCTAAAATTTTATTTTGTTGGATTGGGTTAAAGGAATCTGACAAAGGGTCCCCCAAGGATAATTTCTTTGAATTTTTTTTGAAATCCATCCATTGGTGAGTGAGAAGATTTTTCAAAGTTTTCACTGTATACCATATATGGTAATTAGCTTGTTTCCATGGCTCCAATTGATATTTTTTTAATGAATCTCTTAAACAGTCACATTGTGGATCATTCCAATAAAAATTTTATGAAATCTGAGAATAAGATTTTCAAAGTTTTCACCATATGTGGAAATAAGCCAGGCACATTAAAGCCAAGATTTTCATCCGATTAATTCTTTTAAGGAATCTGAAAAAGGGTCACCCAAAGCTAGATCATTGGTTGAAATCCATCCATTGGTTTCTGAAAAGAAGCAATTCAAAATTTTCACCATACATGGAAATCTATCCTGCCCATTAAAGCTATGCTTTTATCTGTTCAAAATTCCTAGAAGGTATATAATAAAGGATCACCCAAGGATCATTCCTGTAAAATTTGGTTGAATGCTGTCCAATGCTCTCTGAGGAGAAGTTTTTTGGGGTAAAAGTATACAGACGTAAACATGCACATACAATCATACAACACAATGCCAAGATAATCATAGCTTACTCGCTTTCACCCAGTGGAGCTAAAATTGAGGATATTGCTTTTTACAAGCAATTTTGTGATTTTCAAATTACCCTAGTTTTCTAACCAAAGGATATACTAGATATTTCAGTCATTTAACCTGAATTGTCATCTGTAACTTCTTCGAATTTGGAACTTGTCTAAAAGTTGCCATCTTGTAATAGATTAACCTATCAAACAATCCATGCCTTATCAAACAACTGTCATTATGATAAAGGTTTATCTTGTATATTAACCCTTGTCATGCTGATCCCAGAATATTCCGGTTTTGGCAGAGGATGTAGACCAAGATCAACCTGCACATAAGTGCAGTCTGATCTTGGTCTACACCACCTGCTTTTAATTTTCTTGCCAGAGTTGTATATGAAATTGATTTCTAAAAAAAACAAGTTCTATCAGTGCTTTCAGCCCTTTGATTTGACAGCAATTTTGTAAAATAATTTATACACCGTGACCAGGGTTAAATATAGATTCCCGGAAGAAAAACTATTTCTCAGATTATATTCTAAATTTTGAATCAGAAGATGGGTGGGCGGGTTATACAATTTTGTTGTCATGTTAAGGTTCAATAGGTTTATGCATGTTGTACTAAGAGATTAAAGTTACAAGGTTCATAAAGAAAACTTTTCAGTGCAAATTACCTTTAATCTTGAAACGGGAGATGAGTGCAGATGATTCACCGTCAGATTATCAGGCAGGCCTGCACGCTCGTAGGTTTCTCCATAATCTGTAGACCTACAAATCAATCAAAATAAATGAACTGTTATATTAACCCATTATCAGATGACAAAAATAAGGACTGGTCCAAAATCAAAGAAGTTGAGGGCGACAATTCCTTGTTGATAGAATTTAAAAATATCCATCTTTCACACTGCATGACCAAGTTGAACTCTAATAAAATGGTTAATCCATTCCCACACACAAATTTTAAGTTTGTGGAATTCTAAAATATTTATCTTTTAGGGAAGAAAACAATGTGAAAAATGAATAAATTGCATGTAACAAGCAATTTTTTTTATTTTCCACATTGTTTTTCTGAACTATTATCTTGAGGGGCGTAGAAGACCGACTGTGTGGGAATGGGTTAAATTATACTTCATCTTTAAAACTTCTGCCAATAGGCTAAACCCAAATGAATTTCGATTTTGAATATGATAACAAAAGAATGATTTGAATTCTAAAAGTATCACCTCAATCTTTTATGAAATAAAAAACAAGAGGACCATGATGGTCCTAAATCGCTCCCCTGAGTATGATGGTTCATGGCTTTATGATATAAACAAAATAGCAAAGCCCTCTGTCTAATTATTTTGGATAGGATATTTAAGGATTTCTCTTTTAATCCTAGGCATATTGATGATCCCACCATATAGCACTAATTTCCTGCATATGGTAATGCTTTGAAATATAGACATCAATACATACCAAGTATAAAAGCTCTAGGCCTAATGGTTTAGGAGAAGAAGGTTTTCAAAGATATCATTATTTATTCCTAACTAAAATTAGGGATTGCACCGAATAGGGCTAATTTTTTTAAGTAATTTGGTAGAGGGTCAATGGATGATGATATGTACCAAATATCAAAGCTCTAGGCTTAATGGTTTGAGAGAAGAAGATTTTCAAAGATTTCCTTCTTTATTCCTTTGTAAAATCAGGGATCAAACAGACAAGGGCTAATTTTCAGAGTATTATAATTCTTTGAAGTATTTTGGGAGAGGGTCAATAGATGATGATATGTACCAAATATCAAAGCTCTAGGCCTCATGGTTTGGGAGAAGAAGATTTTTAAAGTTTTCCTTCTTTTATTCAATGTAAAATCAGGGATTGCCAAGAAGAGGGCCAATTTTCAGAAAACTGTAACTGTTTGAAGTATTTTGGTAGAGGGTCAATAGATGATGATTTTTACTAAATATCAATGCTCTAGGCCTTATGGTTTGGGAGAAGAAGATTTTTAAAGATTTCCTCCTTTATTTCTATGTAAAATCAGGGATTGCCCAGAAGAGGGCTAATTTTCAGAAAACCTTAATTCTTTGAAGTATTTTGGTAGAGGGTCAATAGATGATGATTTGTACCAAATATCAAAGCTCTTAGCCATATGAATTGGGAGAAGAAGATTTTTAAAGATTTCCTCCTTCTTTATTTCTATGTGAAATCAGGGATCGCCCAGACATGGGCTAATTTTCATAATATGGTAATTCTTGAGGTATCTTGGTAGAGGGTCAATAGATGATGATGTATACCAAATATCAAAGCTCTAGGCCTTATGGTTTGGGACAAGAAGATTTTTAAAGATTTCCTTCTTTTATCCTATGTAAAATCAGGGATTGCCCAGAAGAGGGCTAATTTTCAGAATACGGTAATTCTTTGAAGTATTTTGGAAGAGGGTCAATGGATGATGATTTGTACCAATTATCAAAGCTTAAGGCCTTACTGTTTTGGAGAAGAAGATTTTTAAAGATTTCCTCCTTTATTTTTATGTAAAATCAGGGATTGCCCAGAAGAGGGCTAATTTTCAGAATATGGTAATTCTTTGAAGTATTTTGGTAGAGGGTCAATAGATGATGATTTGTACCAAATATCTAAGCTCTAGGCCCTACTGTTTGGGAGGAGAAGATTTTTTAAGTTTTTTCACTCGGTTGCCATGGCAACCAGAGTTCTTCATGGATTTCAATTCTTTGAAGTATTTTGATAGAGCATGACCTAAGGATCATTTCTGTGAAGTTTTGTTGAAATTCCATGGTTAGTTTAGGAGGAGAAGATTTTTTTGTAATTGTGAACGGACGGACAGACGGACGGGTGGATGGACGACGGACGATGACCTATCACAATAGCTCCCCCAGAGCACTTTGTGCTCAGGTGAGCTAAAAATATCACCTCAATCTATTATGAAATTAAGGAATTTTGGTGCAGAAGGAAAATCATAGATCTAAATTTTACGCCCACAACATAAATTTTCCATCAATAAAACATGTTTCATTTCCTATTGATGATTTATGGGCGAGAGGATTGGCTGAAAGACAAGGCCATGATATATTTTATAGTGTTTTTTTTCTTCTAAAAATGCAGCCTAGGCAAATAAAATCTACAATAATATTAACTCATGTCATGTCATGCTGAATTTAAATCCTTAACAGATACATGTATGCTTTATAATCAAAGGACTGACAGCACTGAAATACCTTAATGAGGGTCAATATTCCATTTAAAAAATTATTATTTAAACAGCTCTGGCTTATAGGGGACAAACAGGAGGTGTAGGCAAAAATCAGACTACTCTTATGTGCTGGCTGATCTTTACTACACCTCCTTCTAAAACAAGAATATTCCAGAATCAGCATGACAAGGGTTGAACTGTACTAGACAACAAAGTTTTAGGTTTAGGTAAAATTTCAAAGAAGTTACAGACAAAACTTTTAAGTTGATTGAATATTAAAATTCTTTATCTTTCAAGGCTTATACAATGAGAACAATGAAGAAATTGCTTGTGACAAGAAATTTTTTTGTCCACCATATTTTTCAAAGCTTTTTTTTTTTTGAGGGGCGTAAAAAAGCCGGATCATGCAGGAAAGGGTACGAACACTATCCCTTATTTTAAGCCTCTTATGAAAAACGCTAAGGTAAACATTGTGAAAACTGAAGAAATTGCTTGTAAAAAGTAATTTGTTCATTTCCCTCAAAGTTTTCTACTTAAAAGAGCATTAGATTTTTGAAATTTCGTTAGCTTGAAATTACCATGCATCTTTGAATTTGGACCAGTCTAAAAGCTTCTTTATGAAATCCATCATCTAACAATTTTTGCTTTACTTGTAGATTGCCAGCTACCATACAATTTATCAAAGGGCTAGTGCAAAATCAGAAAAGCGTTGAAATTGTTTTTAGACTGTTTGACCGATCACTAGATTAAAGGATTAAAGGATTAAGGGATGAAATGTAGATTAACTCACAATCCCATAAGGTACCTTACTTAAATCATTACTAGATGACAAAATTTTAGACCATCCAAAGCAAAAGAAGTTGTCGAAGACAGCTAGTTCTAAATTGATGAAATACTTGTCTTTTTTCTTCTGTTTTCTACCCCATTAGGCATCAGCACTTGATTACCAATTGTACACAATTCTAATTATCATCTGCTATTTCTTTCAATTTAGACCAGTCTGTTAATGGTATAGACTGACAAAAGATAACTTTTGTGTATCCCATTCCAAACAGAAAATTTTCTGAATAGTCCAGATTCAAAGAAGTTGTGAACCAACATTTCAATTTCAGAGAATTTTGAGTGTGGGAATGGTTTATGTATCAGTTACGCTATCATCGGCTAGTTAAAATTAACCTTGAGTAGCAAAAACTTCATTTCACAAGAATTTCTTTGATGCAGGGATCTACCAAGGTTTTTGAAGCAAGGGGACAATGATCTCTTGGGTCCATTAAAAAAGCATTTGACAAAATTGATTGATCACTCTATAAAGCTTTGGAACCAAGGGGACAGTGAAGATGAAATATTGCATCAGAGTTGACTGAACAAGAGCACCGCCTACAGGTGCCTATGCTCAGCTGTTGGGCGCTGGATAGCAGACAAAATGCATAGATCTAGAGTTATCCCCCTTGATAGTATAGGTTGCTCTTTTGATAGTGAACAAGTGTGCCAAGTTTCAAGTGAATGCCTTTAGTAGAACCAGATATCACCAAATGTCAAAGTTTTCGCACGACAATGACCACGACGACACCAAGGCTATCGCAATGCCTCAGGTTTTCTCCGAAAACAGCCAAGCTAATAAAAAGACCTTAAGAAACTGTAGACATTTACGATGTTTTGGAGACTGAGCAAATCACTGGCAGATCACTGTAAATATGCCAAGTAAATCTGAAATTAATCCAAATATATCAGATGTTTTAGTAAAGATATTCTAAGGGTAAATCTGACAACTTTAAATTTGCTAGGGATTGTCTGTCACAACTTCACTGGCTTCTTCGTAAGGAGTTATAGGCCGTGGCCATAGCGCAGTGGTAGCGCGTAGGACTCCTGGTCAAGGGGTTCCGAGTTTAATCCATGGTCGATGCGAATATCCTTTCCGACAGTAGTCTCCTACTAATGAGTGGATAATCATAAACCTTAGTGGGATGCGCAGCGCGAGGCTCGGAAAAGATGTAGTGGTAGTACTGGTGTGAGAAATTCCATGAATCCTCGGTTAGATGTTATAATACAACTGAAATACTCTTAAAAGTGGCATTAAACTCCATTCATTCAATCAGTGGTTAAGTATTATGCAGGCATTTTAATTATTCCAATCATGGATTATAAAATCACATTGATTCTCTGCCAATATAGGGTTTGTCAACAACTCTCTGTGCCAAGTTTTTTCTATCCTCCCGGTGGTTTACGTAAAAAATGTAATTACAGCTTGACTAAGCTGTAGTTAAGATATATTGGTGGTCATTTCATTAATATGAGGACCTTTGCAAATTGTGTTGGATCAACATTGACTCCATGTATAAAGAGATAAGATATGATTTTTGTTCAAAAAGAAATTACACATATCTTCTGTTCAAAAAGCAATTACACTTTATTTCAAGGAAAAAAAGAAAACGTGAGAAAACTTCAGCATTCAAGTCTACTATAATTAAATATTTTGATTAAATCAGGTAAACGACATGATGATGAAATATTGCATCAGAGTTGACTGAAAAAAAAATCTATAATAGTCCTGCTATTTTTCTTGTTTGTTTTGTTTCAATCAACCCATTACCAGACAGCAAAATTTTAGACTGGTCCAAATTGAAAGGAGTTGCAGATAAAAAGCTTACGCAATTTCAGATTTTTTTTTACTTTTGGAGTAAACAAATTGTAGAAAATGAAGAAATTGCTTGTTACAAACAATTTCTTCCTTTTACTCAATGTTTTCCCCATTTGTTTTGGTTGAGAGGTGTGCAAAAGTGTCATTGTGTAAGAATGTATTAATACTTTTCCAATCAATAACTTCCTTTTTACCTATAAATTTCTTCAATTTCCACAGTGCTTTCCATTGCATAACTATTTGGGGGCTTTTAAAAGCGTCATTTTGTGGGAGGCTGCGGGTTAGGATGAGAAAAACCTTTGCATGCATCACTTGCCCATTTCTCAGTGGACATAGACAGATTGTATGAAGGCTTACTTTCACAAAAATTACACTAACTGGCAGATTTCATGACACAGAGACAGACAATGTGAGCAATAGCAGCTATCATTTAACAGATTTGTTACTAAGATTAGAAACAATCTTTGTGCATGTATGCCTCACTTCCCAAAAGGTAAGAGAAACAAAGATTTAAGATTGTGTTCATGTATAAACATGTATGTAATGTTTGGCCTACCTTTTGTGATTTGTGTACTATCCTTGGTGCAACCCATTTAACCCATTCCAACACAGCAAAATTTTAGACTGATCCAAATTGAGAGAAGCTGCAGACGACAATTTCAAGTTGATTGAATTTTGATTTTTTTCGTCTTTTTGGATAGAAAACATTGTGGAAAATGAAGAAATTGCTTGATACAAGCAATTTCTTCATTTTCCACAATGTTTTCCAAAGCTTTTTTTCTTGAGGGGCGTAAAAAGGAGGGATTGAGTTGGAATGGGTTAAAAATATTGCTTACATCATAGATGATTGCTGCTATAGAGAGGCTCAAAGCAATTGAAACCTAATTGGGGCCTTTCAGCCCTTTGTCTTAACCTGTATCTAAGGGCCTCAAAATCAACTGCCTATTTATCACATCAGTTAATGGTTCGAACAAGTTTGAGTGAGAAATTCAACCTGATAGTTGCTTGGTTGAATGGGGTTCAATGCCACTTTTAACAGTATTTCAATCATATCCTGGCAGCTGGAGCACGTAACCATGGATTCCTTTAACTTTATACCTCTTTACCAACATGCTAAGTTCTAAAGAATCTGTTTTAAAGCTAAAGAAAGGTAGTGGTTTAGGCTTAACCTCTGTCATGCAGAATAAAATCCTTTTAACCCGTTAACAAACTAAAAAATTTAAGACTGGTCAAAATTCAAAGAAGTTGCAGACAACCAATTCAACTATCTCTGTCATTCTGAGGAGAAAACTATGTGGAAAATGAAGAAAATGAAGCTGAAAGTACTAGATTTGGGGGTTTAAATTTATTTTTGAAAATTAAATTCTATAACCGACTTTGACTTAAAAGGGACAAACAGGGGGTAGACTAAGATCTGACTGCACATAAGTCCAGGCTGATCTTTGTCTATGCCTCCTGCTAACAGAAATTGTCTGGATTCAGCATTCAGCATGGCAAGGGTTGAATTAAATTTTGATCTCTTAGAGCTTAAACTTGACCTTTCAAATGGTGACCTTAAAATTAAAAAGATTCATCTTGACTCACAAAGGGCTAACAACATGCAAAGGTTGAAAAAGATCCGTTGTAAATTGAGACAATATAAATAGATCACAAGTTAAAGCAATTTTAAAACAAGGTGCCAAATTGTCACAAGATACGCCCGTCACACTGCTTAATATAAACTGGGGGTTTGAATAGAACTGAAGTTATTTTGAATGAATATTTTTTGGCAAACAAAGTATGAAAAACAACAAAGGGCAATAACACAAAAAATAGGCCAGGTAGAGTTATGGTTCTTGAGCACTGCACTCCCCATTGGTGAGATCTACTTTTAGAGATATACTCTCCACAAGATTCAAGTATGAAAAAAAACAAAGGGCAATTACACAAAAAATAGGCCAGGTAGAGTTATGGTTCTTATACACTGCACTCCCCCTTGGTGAGATCTATACACCCATGAAGTTTCATGATCCTATCTATGATACTTTTAGAGATATACTCCCAACAAGATTCAAGTATGAAAAACAACAAAGGGCAATAACTCAAAAAATAGGCTAGGTAGAGTTATGGTTCTTGTACACTGCACTTGTACTTGGTGAGCTCTATCCATCCATGAAATTTCATGATTCTAGCTATTATACTTTTAGAGATATACTCTGGACAAGATTCAAGTATGAAAGCAACAAAGGGCAATAACTCAAATAATAGGCCAGGTAGAGTTATGGTTCTTGTGCACTGCACTCCCCCTTGGTGAGATCTATACACCCATGAAGTTTCATGATCCTAGCTATAATACTTTTAGAGATATACTCCGGACAAGATTCAAGTATGAAAAACAACAAAGGGCAATAACTCAAAAAATAGGCCAGGTAGAGTTATGGTTCTTGTGCACTGCACTCCCCCTTGGTGAGATCTATACACCAATGAAGTTTCATGATCCTAGCTATAATACTTTTAGAGATATACTCCGGACAAGATTCAAGTATGAAAAACAACAAAGGGCAATTACTCAAAAAATAGGCCAGGTAGAGTTATGGTTCTTGTGCACTGCACTCCCCCTTGATGAGATCTATGCACCCATAAAGTTTCATGATCCTAGCTATAATACTTTTAGAGATATACTCCGGACAAGATTCAAGTATGAAAAACAACAAAGGGCAATAACTCAAAAAATAGGCTAGGTAGAGTTATGGTTAATTGAGCACTGCACTCCGTATTGATGAGAAGAATATAACTGCCAAGTTTAAAGTCAATCAGACTTACGGTGACAGAGTTATGCTCCGGACAAAGAAGTGGACACCGCCGGACAACCGGACGCCCAGACACCACAGGTGATCCCATAATACGTCCCGTCTTCAAAGGGCGTATAATGAGAAAATTTTACACTGGTCCAAAATGAAAGAAGTTGCAAGCAACAATTTCAAGTTCATTGAATTAAGAAAATATATGCCTTTTAGGGTAGAAAACATTTTGGATATTGAAGCAATTGCTTGTTATAAGCAATTTCTTCATTTGTCCACAATATTTGTAAAATCTTTTTGTGATGGGTATCAAAAAGCCAGATTATTTGGGAATAGGTTAAAGGAAGCAACATTATGAACATTGTATAGAAAATATTTAGAAAGATAAAAGTATTTGGGTTGTTTGAAGAAATAAATTTGTCCTCTAGATGGCTAAAAACAAGGCTATCAATTGGAAAAGATCAATTCAAACAATTATTATTAGCGACTTGACAAAAATATATAGACAACATGACCCAGTACTCTAGTGCCCTGAATGAAGATTTTAACCCTTGTAATGCTGAATAAATCCATTTTGGAATGGCATTTAAATCAAAGGGATGAAAGCACTGGTAGTACTTGTTTTTCGATCATCAATATTTCTTGCGAAATTCAATTACATAAACAACTCTGGCATGAAAAAGGCAAACAGGAGGTGTAGACTAAGATCAGACTGCACTTATGTGCAGGCTGATCTTTGTCTATACCATCTGCCAAAAGTGGAATATTCCAGGTTGAGCATGACAAGGGTTAATTAATCGAGAACATTGTCTAAATATCTATGACTTTTATGTTAACCAATTCACAAACAATTCCACATTTTTATATGCTGAAGTGATACATCTATCGAAGATTGTGTGAAAATTAGAAATTGCTTGTTACAAGCAAATTCTCTTTTTCTAACAAAGTTTACTACCCTATTTTACAGTTGTTTATGAAGTTCAATTCACTTTGAATTGTAGTCTGCGATTTTTTTCAATTTCATATCACATATTTCATATACATTTCAATTTCATATCATATATTTCTTATGTATTTCAAATTCATTTTGTATTTGTTTGAGGGAGTTCATAGATGACCCTTTTTAGCGTCACACTAAATGTTTTGAATATTACAATGATTTGAATCAGTCATTTTTATTTTGGAAAACCTTGGATCTTATCTATCATTTTGTATTTAGCAATTTAGATTGATCAATTTGTATTCAAAATCCAAGTATAATATAGATCTATCAAAGATGCTGTTTTATCTGAAGAATCCTACAATTATATTAATTTTTTTGTCCTAACCTATTCCTACACAATGATACTTTTTAACATCCAAAGAAAACAAGACATTGTCGCAAAGTGGACTAATACCCCTAAAAAGGGCTTGTCCATATACAAGTGCTATCCGCCAATGGGCCGTAACAAAAATGGCTTTTTTAATTAAAGGGCCATAATTCAGTCAAAAATAAATGGACCGTAACCCAAATAAGATATGCACGTCTCTGACCTATACCGAGTCTTTCTATTAAATTTGAATCAAATCCGTTGAATGGTTGCTGAGAAATTGAGGGGACACGTTTTTTCACCAAGGGGCCATTACTCCATCAAAAATCAATGGACCTTGACCAAAATGTAATATGCACATCTCTGCTTGATACTGATTATATCGGTGAAATTTGAATTTGAATTTAGACCAGTGTCTTGCTGGATGAAATTATGCAAGCATGAGTTGTGGCTCTTGTGCACCGCACTTCTCCTCAACAAGATCTATCCACCTATGAAGTTTCAAGTTAATAGCTATGATACTTTCAGAGATATGCTCGAACATAATCTAAGTCTATAAAACAACAAAGGGCAATAACTCCAAAATTATGCACTTCTCTTCAATAAGATCTATCCATCTATGAAGTTTAAAGTTGATAGCATTTATACTTTAGGCGATATGTTCCGGACAAGCTTAGTGGCGGAATGATGGACAGAGACCATTACTATATCCCCTTCGCCAAAATGGCGGGGGATGAAAATTCTTCATCAATAATTTTCATGTGCATTTATTTGCCTGACAATTTGTTATCATTACCAGATTCATCAGTAAGAGAAATCAACCCTTGTCTTGCTTGATAAAATTGAAAGATGTTGCACTGACAAAAAGTTGAGGTTGATGAAAAAACAAAAATCATTTAATTTTGGGTAGAAAAATTGTGGATAATGAATGAAATCCTTGTAAAATGGATTCTTCATTTTCCACTTTGTTTTCTACAGCTAATCTCACAGGGTTACTAAAAGAGTGGGATTGTGTGGGAACATGGTGTTTGAAACATGGCACAATTAATTGAATACCAGACAAAAAAATGTAGACCTGTCTGAGTCGGAAGATTGATTGATTGAATGGGGCTTAACAGTATTTCAGTCATATCGCGACGGCTGGAGCACCTAACAATTGATTCCTGGTATTTCTCACACCAGTACTACCACTACATCCTTTCCTAGCCTCCAGCTGCTATCCCACTTAGGTTTACAATTATCCACCCATTGGTGAGAGACAAATGTTGGAAAGAATATTTGCCGCCGCCGGGGATCGAACCCATGACACCCATGATTGAAATTTGGAGTCTTGCGCGCTACCGACTGCGCTATGACGGCGGAAGTCTGAAGTGGAAGAAGTTGCCGACGACAAATTCTAGTTGATGGAATCTAAAAAGTATTTGAGTTTTTAGTAAGAAAACATTGTGGATAATGAAGAAATAACTTGTAACAAGCAGTTTCTTCGTTTTTCACAATATATTTTCCAAATCCCCTTTTCTTAGGACATCAAAAAGCTTCATTGTGTGTGAATGGGTTGAATGTATTTAAAATGTATGTAAAATTCCCTATGATAAAGTGAAGCACTTATCACCATTCAACTCGTCATGCTGATCCTGGAATATTTCTGTTTTTTTGCAGAAGGTATAGACAAAGATCAGCCTGCACATAAGTGCAGTCTGATCTTAGTCAACACCTCCTCCTTGTCTCTTTTAAGCCACAAATGTTCATAAAATTAATTTTCAAGAGAAATAAAAGCTCTCTATAAGGGCCTCCAGTGTTTTGAATCATTTAATCTAAATGTATTTTTGTGAACTTGATTTATTCAACATGGCAAGGGTCATTTTGTACCAACCATATGCGTATTAGCAAGTTCACCATGGGCAAGTTAACCCGACATACAAATGTCTGCAAATGCAACAATATGCACATTTATTCGATCTTGATAATTGCATCTGAGTGAAGGCCTTCTTGCATTTTTTGTATTTTATAACAATACTATAGTTGTTGGCCCACTCCCACACAGTGAAGCTTTTGAACACCCCTCTAAAATACTTATTGGTAAAATATTGTGGAAAATGAAGAAATTGCCAGAAAGTTGAAAAAATTTAAAATTTCATCAATTTTAAATTGTCCTCATCAACTCCTATCAATCTAGACCGGTCTAAAATTTTGTTGTTTGGTAATGGGTTTAACCCATTACCAACACAATGAAGCTTTCTGACACCTTGAAGATATACAATCATGGAAAACTTTGTGGGAAAAGGAGAAATTGCTTATTATAACAAATGAATTTCTCCATTTCTCACAATTCTTTCTACCCTATCTAGCATGTATTTTCCAATTTTAGCACTAATTAACAAGGAGTAGGCAATGCCTCTCGCTTTGTCTGGTAAAAGTGGGTGTGGTGAGAACAGCAAATCCCAAGTGAATCATTGCCGTCAACATCAACTTTTTTTTTACAACATATCTCATAAAGCCATGTTCTGGGTAGACTGTTGGTTAACCACAAACATTACAATCACATAAACTTCTGGGAACATTAGAAAGTTTGCTGACATAAATACAAATAGTAATTGTGATACAGCATTCTTGATTTGTTCCCACACAATCCCACATTTTGACTAAGAAAAAATCTTTGGAAAAAATAGATGAAAAAGGAGGAAATTGTTATGTACAAGAAATTTCTTCATTATCACAATGGTGTCCAGCCGTAAAGACAAAGATTGTTCAATTTCCATCAGTATAGAATTACTTTCATAAACTTCTTTCAGTTGGGACCAACCTAAAACTTCTTGAAATGGGCTTAACCTGAGGTTGCTGTACCAATTACCATACGACAATATCTTAGACTGGTCGTAATTGAAAGGAGTTGCAGACATCACTTTAAATTTTATATATTTTTATATTTTTCAATTTTATTGGTAGAAAAAAATGTGGAAAATAAAGGAATTGCTTGTTACAAACAATTTCTTCATTTCACACCATGTTTTTCAATTTTTTATCTACCTTTATGAATGTATTTGAATAAAATCTCCATGGAATGCTCATCATCACCTGACCTTGTGCCCATTGAAGGGGTTTTGCCATTTAAGGATGCATCACAGAAAAAAGGAGCAAAATTCCTTGTCTTGGCTAGTTGACTGTGTATATTGTGACTATGGCACTCTGAATTGTTTCTTTTTTTAATGAACAATCATCGCTGTCATATATCTACTACAAACAGAAATAGTCAAAAGGGTATGGGCACAAGTTCTAACAACTTTGTTGATTCCCTTTTATGAACAGAATATGAAATCATTTACCAATACCTGCACAATAATTCCCTCTTTTTTATGCCTCTCAGGAAAAAAGATATACAAGCAATTTCTTCTGTATCCAATATGTTTCAAAATTCTATCACAAATTACAAAGATTTTTAAATTTTATGAACTATCAATTACAACTTCTTTGAATTTGGACTAGTCTGAACTTTTTTTGAGTGGTCATGGGTTAAGATAAAAATGATTATGTTACTATAGGATTCAAGACTTTGCTGTATGGTAATGAAATATATATATTTTAACCCATTTCCACAATCCTGCTTTTTTAATTCCCTGGAGAAAAAGGCTTAAAAAAATATGACCAGACTAAAGTTTGTCAAGTGATAAAGGGGGGGGGGAAGACATTTTTTTCAGAAGTACACTGTATGCTAAACTAGGGGAGCTTGAGCGCCTGATTCCCTCAACCAGCCTGAATTTACTTATCATTCCTGAGAAATTTGGTTGAAAACCATCCTGCAGTTGGCAAGAATAAGATTTTCAAAATTTCACTATATACCATATGTAGGGACAAGCCCCCCCCCACTAAAAGCCATATTTTTCATCTGAGCAATATTTTATGAAAGAATCTGACAAAGAGTCACCAAAGGATCATTTTATGAAATGTTGTTGAAAACTTATAATCGTTTGTAATCTGATAAGATTACAGGTTTTCACTGTTTACCATGTCTGAAAATAAGCCCCACCCATAAAAGCTATGTTTTTTCATCCGATTTCAATACTTTGAAGGAATCTGATAAAGGGACACCCAAGGATCAATCAAGTGAAATTTGATTGAAATCCATCCAGTGGTTTCTGAGAAGAAGATTTTCAGAGTTTTCATCATATATGGAAATAAGCCCCACCCATTAAAGTCATGTTTTTCATCCGATCAAAATTATTTCATGGAATCTGGATCACTCCTGTAAGATTTGGTTGAAATCCACCAACTAATTTCTGAGATTAAGATTTTTTAAAGGTTTCACCATATATGGAAACTAGCCCTGCCCATTCAAGTCATGTTTTTATCCAATCAAAATTATTTGAAGGAATCTTGTAAAGGGTCATCCAAAGATCATTCCTGTGAAATTTTGTTGAATTCTGAGGAGATTTTTAAAGTAAAAGTTTACGGAGGGACGCGTGGACAGACACACGACCGACACAACCTCATGACAATAACTAGCTGGCTTTCAGCCAGTGGAGCTAAAAACAAGTAACAAGTATTGTGAACATTATTTTTCTACTTTTTTTAACACATATCTTAAGAGCTGAAAAATGTTAATCCTAGTCAACCTGAATATTTTTCCTATCTTCACAACATTTAACCCATTATCATACATTTTTTCATTGTCTGCAATGTTTTCCAAAGCCTTTTTGCTGGGGGCATCAAAAAGAGGGATTGTGTGGGAAGGTTTAAATTGTTTATCAAATTTAGATCTTCTCCGTTTTCAAATACTTTGTCAAAACTTACAGAATAAGCATGTAGTATAGACTAAGAATAGACTGCATGTCTCTGCAGACTGATCTTAGTCTATAAACTTGCCAAAGCTATTGTCAAAATAGGAATATTCCAGTATCAGCATGACAATGGTTAAGATGACGTTTAGGGAAAGGTTAGTTCAAACATTGTAGGAAAACAAGACAATCCCACCTCCATAATGTACACGACTGTATATCACCATTTCTGTGATTTCTTGTGAGTACAAACACAGTCTGAAAACAGAAAAAAAAAACATCTGTAAGTGCCATGTAGGACCCCTTGATGAACCTCTACACAAAGTTTCAAGTTGATACTATGAACAGCTTCTGAGAAAAATGCAACAAAATTATATACCAGTCAATGTCAGAAAATTTACTAAGTTGTTTAGCTGGTGCCAACCTATATTCAGTAAGCTCAATGTAGGATCCCTAGATGAACCTCCACACCAAATTTCAAGTTGATGCTATGAATGGTTAGTTACAGACAGTTGGACACACAAGGGTAAACCATCATACACCCAACTTCTTCGAAAAGGGGGTATAAAAATACCAGAGAAAACTGTGAGAAAAGGACAAATTCTTTTGGGAATACTTGCTGGGAATACCTTTCCTTTAAATTGTATTCAAAATTTACTTGTTGGTTATATCTTGTAGGTCAAAAATGAAGATTACCTTGACTAGAATATTTTCATCAAGTAAAAAGGTAATAACATAAACTTTCAAGAAGGGTGGGCCAAAAGTGAGAGACACTAAAACCATAAGTTTATGATTGTCTGTCCGTCATCTGTCAAGTTCAAGTTTCTGCTGTAATGAATCACTTCTCAACGCCATTAACCAGAGGACAAAATTCTAGACTGGTTCAAATTTAAAGAAATTAAAGAGTTGATGTGGAAAATGTGGAAAAGAAGAAATTGTAACAAGTAATTTCTTTATTTTTCCACTTTCTTCCTTGTTATTTTCTTGAGGGGCATAAAAAAGCAGGAAAGAGGAATGGGTAATGCATGCAAAATATATTCTTTCATTAACCCATTACCAGACCAAAAAAATTTAGACTGGTTACCACATTTTATTTTATTTACTCATAAAGTTGAAAAAACCTAAAAATTCATAGACTTTAAATTGCTGTCTGTAACTCCTTTCAATAAGGAAAGTCTAAAACTTTGCCATCTGGGAATTGATTAAATATAGAATGTAAATGATCTGATAAATTATGAAGTCACCTTTCATTGACCCATTCCAGACAACAGAAATTTAGACTGGTCCAATTTGAAGCAAGTTACAGAAAATATTTCAAAGTACAAATATTGAAAAATAACTGTCATATGGGGTTGAAATCATTCAGAAAAGGAGAAATTGCTTGTTACAAGAAATTTCTCCTTTTCTCCAAATGATTTCCAAAGCTTTATTTCTTCAATGCATAAAAAATGCAGGATGGTGTGGTGTAATGGGTTTAAACTGACAGCTGCTGGGAATAAGACTTGAAAAGGAAATTTAAAATGTTTGAATAATGATGAAGGGTGTGGATTAAATTGAATAACAAAAACATAATCAAATTCAGGTCAGTAGGTCTCTAGGTGATTCATTTCCGCCAATCATTTAATCCTCTCTGGTACAAGAAGTTAATTTCACAACCCCCTGATGATTTATTTTTTCAAAATATTGTAGGGAAAAGGGCAAGTAGATTCTTTTCTTATATTTCTTATCCTATAAACATGTAATAATTTTCTTAAGATATCTACCAACCAGGGTTTATGCTAAGCTTTGAAATCAAGAACTCTAGGGGTCAAAACCAATTATTGAATGGGTCAAAATGACAAATAGAGAACATTTGATATGTAAATTTTCTTTTCTTGTATATGGTGATTAACTTTCATAAAATCTCCATGAAGAAAATGAGGTTAGCTGTTAGCAATTTTCAAAAGTAGATCTACACAAGATGCATCACTTAAAATTTGAATGACCAAATTTTTTTAGGGGGGGGGGGGCAAATCCCTATCTTACCAGTCATACACAACATTATGTCATCATCTACAAACTTTTTACATTTGGAACAGGCTAAATTTTTCACTTCTGGTAATGAGCTGATTAGCTCATTCCCACACAAGCCCTCCTTTTTACGCCCCTAAAGAAAACAGCTTTGAAAAATATAGACAACTTTGGATAGCCAAATACAAGAAGGTGGTGTAGACTAAGATCAGACTGCATATATGTGCAGGCTGATTTTAGTCTATACCTCCTGCCAAAACAAGATTATTATGAGTTGAGCGTGACATGGGTTAAGATTTTCAAAATATGAAGGAATACTAGTATTGGAGGCTAAACAGATTTCCTTTGACTTAACCCCTTCCTGTTCAAACCTGGGATTTTACGTCATTGTGATTTATACCTGAAAAAATATTGTGGAAAAAGAAGAAATGGCTTGTAACAAGCAATTTCTCCTTTTCCGACATTATTTTTTACCAAAAAGGTTGGTTTCATATCAATATTTCTCCAGTATGCATAAAGGGGGAAATGAGCAGAAAAGGAGTCATAAGTGTTTTAATTAGGACACTGTTGGGGTTAAAATGGAGTCATATAGCTAGGGATGCCCCTTTCCTTAAAGGAATATATAATTAAACCCTTTACCATATGGTAAAATTTAGACTAGTCTAAACTAAAAGATGTTGCTCACAGCAATTTCAAATCAATGGAATACTGTATTTCTTTGTGTACAAAATGAAGAAATTACTTGAAACAAGCAAGGTTTTCAATTGTCTCAGTTTTCCAAAGCAATTTTATTGAGGGTCATAAAAACATGGGATTGTGTGAGAATGGGTTAAACCGTAAAAAAATACATGTTATGAGACTTTTGATCCCCAGATTTATACCATAACTCTTTTACAACAAAACATGGGATTAGTTGTATAAAGTCTTTTTAGTCAAATGGAAAATTTTTGTCAAGTTGGAAAATTTTAAGATAGATCTAATCATTGAGAAATATTCCATATATAGAACTCCTTGCTAAACCTAAAAAGTGCAAAATGGATACTAAATGTGTCTTATATCTGATATTTGAATGACTAATATCACTTGAATAAGCTGATGGAAAGGGGCAAACGGAGGTCCTACCACTACGCTAACTTCCTCCCAAATCTCGGTAATATATGGTGATCTGATTTGGGAAAGCTGTAAATCAATGTATCACACCGTTTAGCGACAAAAAAAGTCATAACTACAGCTTATTTAAGCTGTAGTCATATATTTTGCTTGCCCACTGGGCGTCACGATTACATGAATATCTGTACTACAATTTTGGTTTGACACTTGACACACACCTCCCTCTCCCTCTTGAGGCAAAAACTCCCCCCCCCCTTTTTTTCCTGAGAAAAACCGTCCGTGCATGATTCAACGCTCCCGACCTCGTACGTTAAAACATTAGATCGACTCTTTTAAACCTTCCAAAAAAAGATACTCAACATGTCGATTTACACTAAACTGGGTCCCTTTTATGGCGCGAAAATCACCAAACAGCAGACGATAAGGTGTTCGATACGTCATAACAATTCGTACCAGACCGTTTACGCATCCACGTGTCAGACATTAATGCAATAATTGGACATATTATAAATTGTCAGTAATTGACATATTAATTGGAGAAAAATATACATGAATGATGACTTACATCGTTATTTTCTCCGGTCCAGTGCACAAATACTTCGTTATCATTGACTCCATGTAGTGAAAACGTGCTTGTATTTAAGGTCAGATTTTGTGAATGAATGGTATTCTCGTTAAGGGTAAAATTCTTGCTTTCCAAATTAGCCGATCTCCTTGATCGAGAAGCATACCCTTTTGATTTAGCACTTATCGCTGGTTTTTGGAAAATTGAAATTTCTCCCACTGATTCACTAAATATTTTGGCATTCGCGGAATATAAATAAAAAACACACAGTAATAACGTAAGTCCGTTGTTTTGGTAGCGCGCCATGTTTACGATATAGTAAATCTAATCGGTTTACTCGGGTTTATACCTTAGATCCAGCTATCAATCAAACTAGAATGAGCGAGGTTCTCCGCTCTGATTGGTTGCCTACCAAAATAAAAGAATCACGTGATAACAACACGATTGCATCACCACGATAAGCCGAACATTCCAATGCGCCAAATCCATTATCAATCCATGATCAATGCATGACAACGTGCAGAAAGGTGTCAAATGCCAGTAAAGGCCAGCAAAAAATGGACCAAGTTCTTTGAAAATAAATTCACCGACTTAATTACTCCATTGAGTTCAATACATTTGAGAAGTTATTTCCAGTGATAGATGGATCGCAGGTATTCCACAATGATGCGTTTGAGCAATCAAATCATACATTTATATCGGACAGGAATTTTTTTAACTCCAATATTGGTCGACGTTTATGTTGGTTTGGCGACTTCAGCGTCGTAACTACATTTTATTCAAGCTGTAGTAACGACGTTCAGGATGCCAGCCAACAATTTACTTTTTGCC
The DNA here is from genome assembly GCA_946902895.1 of Fragum fragum. Lineage (NCBI taxonomy): Eukaryota > Metazoa > Mollusca > Bivalvia > Cardiida > Cardiidae > Fragum > Fragum fragum. The sequence continues at coordinate 11,747,413 of OX336374.1, forward strand.
ATTTCTAACTGACCAAAATTTTTGCAAAAATAACATTTTTTGATATCGAAGTCGAAATTCCTATCGGACTTTGTGTGGGTTAACCCTTGTCATGCTGAACCAGGAATATTCCGGTTTTGGCAGGAGGTGTAGACCAAGATCAGCCTGCACGTAAGTGCAGTCTGATCTTGGTCTAGACCTCCTGCTTGTATTTTTCCTGCAAGATTTGTTTATGAAGTTGATTTCTAAAAGAAATATTGATTTTTGAACAACAGCTTCTATTAGTGCTTCCAGCCCTTTGATTTTATAGCAATTCTAAAAGGTAATTTATACAGCATGACAAGGGTTAATATGGCTTATAAGGGACGCACCCGAGCGTTTGAAAATTATACGCATTCGACTGAATAGTAGATGAGGTTTGAGGTAGGGTCTATCGGGACCGTCCCTAACAAATTGAAAACGTTGATTTGTCACGGATGATAAAAATAAATAAAAACTTGACTGCAGGTTGAAAAGGCTGTAGGTTCGATGTTTTTATCACCGAGCGAAGAAATGCTAGCCAAAATAATTAAAATAGAATTTTGTTGTTACGCACGTGCGTGATTGTCGATACACCCCCTTCCGTTCCTTCCGATGTCATTCACCAAAAGGAAAAGGATATAAGGTGCAGTTTTTCAGTAGTTCAACATTGACCTCGTCGGTGGGGGATCAAAATGTAACTATATAAAAGCTTTTTCAAGCTGTGGTAACACCGCCCAACCCCCAAAAAAATTTTTACTCAGTAAGTGTGATGCAATGCCGATTTCGCTGGCTGATGATGTAATCATTTCAGGCTAGGCAATACATAAAACTCGGCCCAACACTGAATTGGGCCCAAATATGTGAATCAGGTTCATTATCAGAACATGAAATCGCGGGGTTCTGGTTCAGTGGTGAAACTGACATCAATGCTGTCCGAGTACTAAGGTCAGAAGTTCAAACCCCAAACGCGGCGGAATTTCTGAGGTACAAATAATGTTTCACGCCAAATAAAACGAAACACTTCGGCTGATGCAGTACATCCAAAAAATCAAACTTGTTCACCATTCCCACACTAACCCTTCCTTTTTACGCCCCGCAAGAAAAAAGCTTTGGAAAACATAGTGGATAATGAAGAAATTGCTTGATACTATCCAAGAAGGCGCCTTAAAAAAAAGATAAATAAAATTCCACCAGCTTGAAAATGTTGTCTGAAGCTTCTTTCAATTTTGATCAGTCTAAAATGTTGTCGTGTTGGAAAAGTTTGAATATGCAGAAATCTTTTATAACCTTTTGCCACACAGAGACACTTCAAATATTTCTATTCACACTTGACATATGGTTAGTTTCTTTACATTTATAGTCCTGGCTGCCCTCTAGGGTTTGAATCTCCGGTTTCAACGATCACTCAGTCTTTAGCATTGAAATATCGTCGCCTAGATTTGCTATTATCCCATTGTCAGTCGCATTTTGTGATTCAATGAACCAGGAAACCACAATGTTTATTCATGTCAGACGGCTCAAGTTTGCTGATGCAATATCAGTCTTAACCCACGTGGATTATGGGGGCGGGGCTTAGAGCAACTAACCCATGTCACATTCCATAACGAATAATCAATAAGCATTACATTGTACCATATGCACAACCCACGGCAACACAAAAAGGGACCCGCTATATCGCACCCAAGAATTGAATTGACGGCGTGCTCGCCACGCCTACAAAAATATGACAAAGTCGTTTCACCGAAATATATAACGAAAATTCGTTAGCAAAATTTATTGTTGGGGAGTAACAAATAGCAAATCGTTGGTTGGTTAACAAATCAGCTGTATTTACGGCGTTGAAGTCGTAAAACCAACACACCTGATTGAAATTATATGTACTGTCGGAACTTACCTTTCACATTCGGTCCAAATGAATATCTGATTAGTCAATCGATATTTATATAGAAAGCGTCTATCCGACAAGTAAGACCTTTAACCCATTACCAGACGACTCTTTGACTTGGAAATTCAATAATCATTATTTGACGAAATTTTAAAAATCTTTGTCTGTTATAGGTAAAAAAAGAACATTGTGGATAATAAAGCCTTCTCTTTTAACAAGCAATTTCTTCATTATCAACAATGTTTTCCAAATCCTTTTTCTCGAGGGATACAAAAAGCGGAATTGTGTAGGAATGGGTTAATGTGGAATCATTTATCGCAATGTCCTATCATACCTCATTCCCAGAGAGTAAATTTATGCTACAAATCTATGACACAAGCAAGTTCTTCATTATCCACTATGTCTTTTAGACAAAGCGGCAAACATTCTTGAGATTTAATCAATTTATAATTTTACCACCTGGTAAAAGTTTCAGCAACTAAGATCAGAAAATTGTATTTTTGTAGGAAGATGATTGAATTCGCTATGAATTATAATCATATTCTATTAGTGGCTATTACAATCGGTGTGTTGACGGAACGCGGCTCAATCAAAGAATCATTCGACCTATCAAATTTATTCATTTAGTCTGGGAGTGAATATTGAACTAAGTCATTGGGTGACATTTATGTGAAACAGTTTTGTTGGTTTGGCGATTTGAACGTCGTACCTACAGATTGATTAAGCTGTAGTTACGACTTTCAGGTTGCCAACCACTTTACTTTTTTGTTAAATGCATCTTGCCATACATTTGCTATACCTTCGGCAACATGATAAGTGACGCCGCTTTACCCGTTCCCATACAGTGACGCTTAAGGACGCCCCTCAAGAAAAACAATCGGGAAAACATTGTGTAAAACGAAGAAATTGCTTGTGACAAGCAATTTCTTCGTTTTTCACAATTTTTTCTACCCTAAAAGTTGTAAAAAATCTAAAATTTCATAAACTTTAAATGGTCGTCTGTAATTCCTTTCAATTTGGACCTGTCTAAAGCATTATTATTGTGTGGGGATGGGTTAAAATCGAATTAGAACTTCCTGTTGGAGGTAAGTGGGCGTGGCCAGCGATCCGTCATTTCTTGACTGCGTTCAGAATGATAAGATTTTTAAGAAAGTTAAAGCGTGGCAACACTCTAGAACGTTCGCCGTCGCTTTGTTATGATAACCGCAGGACTACTTGGTTTAACATTATTGTTTCATGCACTTGTAAAACTATTTCAGTTATATCCGACTCTCGGCAATTTCCTCTCACACACTCACTTAACCCATTCTCACAGGACAGAATTTTAGACTGGTTCAAAATGAAAGAAGCTGCAGACGACCATTTCGAGTTGATGAAATTTTAATTTTTTTGAGGGATAGAAAATATTGTGGATAATGAGGAAATTGCTTGATACAAGCAATTTCTTCATTTTCCACAATGTTTTCCAAAGTTTTTTTTTTCTTAAGGGACGTTGAAGGAAGGCTTTGTGCGGTAATGGGTTAAGAGATGAAGAGAATGTTTTTTGTTTTCATGGATGTATGAACCGAAAAACTATTCACGCTGTGTGAATATGCGAAGCGGATTCGTATATAAGTGTGGTTATGTTTTTCGGTTCATACCTTCATGAAAACAAAAAATATTTTCTTCATTTCTTATAATTTAATAGCAAAAAGTCTTCAAATTTTGATACTTTTATGGGATTATTTTGTGCGGTAGCATACAATGTGGCTGTGTGCTCAAAATTTTGTTCATGGAGGTATGAATTTTTTTTTTTTTTCCGATCAATCAGAACGTCCGTTTTTGATAGACGACACTTAGAATTAAATTATATGATTATGTATAATTTGCTTAACTTTTACGACAGAGACGTGTTCTTAATTGATGAAACGAGTTCCATTTTTTGGGCAAAAATGGCAGTCTGATATTGTTGTTGTTTTGCAAATGACCGTGGAGAAATTAACCAAGGTAAAGTATAAAAAATAAATTATGATATGCAGGAGAAATAGAAAAAGAAACAAACGTCGATTCTGACTAGACTGCCAAGCCTGTGTTATCTCACTGGGATTTATTTATTACTTTTCACATACGGTTCACTTTTCCAATTATATAGGCCATAAACCGAAGTGGTTGTATGTATTTAACAGATATTCGCAGGGTGAACTTAACGCATTCCCACACCATCCTGCTTTATTAAGCATCTCAATGAAAACGATTTAGAAAAGATTGTGTAAAATGAAGAAATTGCTTGTAACAAGCAATTTCTTCATTTTACACAATCGTTTCGTTCCAAGAAAGTTGAAAAATTCTAGAACTCTATAAACTATAGAATTTCGTGTGCAACTCCTTTCAATTTGGACCAGTCTATAATTTTGTCACGCTGGAATGGGTTAATTACTTCAAGTAAGGAAAGCTTGAACCCATAAGTGATTGACAAAATTTAAGACTTGTCGAAATACACGTGTGTCGATTACAATTCATAGTGTCTTAAAGGGAGGTTTCACGCGATGTTTTTTCATGTTACAGATTTTAATTATCTTTATTCCCCGTTAAAAGACAATATTCTGAAATGCATTTTTGCGGAATTAGAGGTTTTTTTCCCCATTAAAATAAACCAGAATATTTCCCCCAATAAGCTACGGAATATGGTGTCGATAACTTGATGCCGTGATTTCTATACGTAACGTGGATTTCCGCTGAACCTTTCCTAGATAACCACAAAAAGCTACTTTAGAAATATCAAATTACCGCGATAAAATAATATCTGACTCATATTTAAGTAAGAAATATTGGTTTAAGCATATTTTAAGCATTTAGGAAACTTTTCCTATCTAGGTTTGAGAAATATCTTTTCCTACCTTTAAGGTTATAAAAACAAATGTATTCTAGAAAAGAAATCGTTGGTCAAGACGGAGAAAATGCTTCTTAAAAACAGTAAAGTGATTGGACTGGTTGCTTGAAAAGAAAGACAACCATATTTCTATTTTTAAGACTGTCTTACTTTGATTACCTCCCTTATATTTGTAGAAAATGTCGGGTGGAGGGACTTCAAATTATAAAGTCTGAAACTACAGACCAGTTATATTGACCTAAACTTAAACACAATTATAAACTTGAATTCACACAAAACACTATCGTAGAGAGATCAAAATAGTCTCCACTCTTAACTTTGCATCTGAATAATCCGGTCTTGTAAAAAAATCGAGTTTAATTTAACTCAGTGATGCTGAACTGGGAATATTCCTGTTATGGCAGGAAGCATAGACAAAATCAGACTCCAAATATATTAGTCTACACCTTTCGGTTGTCCTCTTCTATTCATAGTTGTTTTTGCAAATATTTTTATAAGTCGTATTCCCCCATAACTTCGTGTAGTAGGCCTAGTGTCCGTCAATTGCTTTCAGTCCGTTGATAGGTACCAGACATCAATAAAAAATCCTTTGAAATTCTTGTAGAAAAATATGTAAAAAGTTCCATTAAAGTGAATGTAAGAGTAATTAATATTTGCCTGAGATATGAAATGTTATTCCAGATTGCGGCGAAGATTAACAAAGATGAAAGGAAAGACCTGCACGTAAAACTTTGACAAGAATGTCTATGTTAAAAGGGCTAATATATCCACTTAAACGATTTTCATAGTAACAAATATTTGCTAAAGGGTTGGATTTATGGCCACATATATTTTGCATTGTTTCAGAGTAATAACAATAGTTATAGTAGGAACAGAGATTAGAAAGTTGCACGTACAACTTTCAAAGTTCCGCTAAATTGAATGTCAGAGTAATATTTTTTTTTCCTGTGGAATGATATTATGGTCAAAGAGCGTATGCAAGTTTTCATAGCAATGTCATATGTGGGAACAGAGATATAACAGATATATGTCAGTTCAACGTAAAGCGTTAACCAATTACTATACGTCAAATTTTATACTGGTCCAAATTCAAAGAAGTTGCAGACGACAGTTTAAAGTTTTTCCAATTTTACATTTCTTTTGTCCTGTGTGGTAGACCCCTGTGGGTAATGGAAAATTACTTGTAACAAGCAGCTCCTTCTATATTTTTCACAATGTTTTCTATAGCTTTTCCCCCTAAGGGGTGTCAAAAACCGTCATTATGAGGGACTACCAACTTTCAATTACTCAAATTAATTTCTGGGTAATGAGTCTTTTCCAAGGGGTCATATTATGGTAAAATCAAAGTTCTATCAGCACTATAATCGCTCACCATTGGACAATTTAAACATGCTATAGCTGCTGTGAATGTTAAGTTTTACGATGTACGTTTCTTTTGGAAAAAATATATCAGAACATTCTTCGCCATGAGTACCACTTGATTTAGACCATCTAGAATTTGTTCGTAAACAATAGATATGTGTCTATAGGCCAGCACAATGCAAATCAGCAACAGAAAAAGTTTCTTTGGTTGGAAAATATCAGAATTTATGAAATTAATATTTTAGTACACAATAAACAAGCAATTGTTTTCAGCTCCTAAAGTATCCCTTTATCCATTTATCCTTTTTTTTTTTTTTTTTGGAGAAACTAATTTTGAACAACGATATAAGTAAAACGCTATGGCATCTGAAGAGTCAAAATAAGGTATGATAATAATAAAGCCAATGATAAAGGACATTGAAATTATCATCAGCCGTTAATACGTAGATACCAAATACATGTGTTTGAGTTATGTTGAATTCATCGATGAATTAAGTATCAATAGAGGTACAACTGTTAAACAATACAGTCAAACTTGATTTACTCGAACACGGGAATTCTAGAACACAACGGAAATTTCGAACAAGAAACTTGGTCCCCGCAAAAAGTATTTATTATTCAGTGTTCGACCTCGGAAAACTCGTATACCTTGAATGTCGAACTGTCGAACTGTCGAACTCTTTTCAAAGTCCCGAACTACAAATCACTATGTATTTCATCTTGAACAGTCGAACAAAGGGTTGATTAACAATCATAAGCTACTATTTGTATTTATGTCTCTGGCACAACAAAGTACGATCTAGCCAAGTTTTCAAATCTTTTAAATTTTACTCGTCCTGCATATATAGACAGAGAAGGAATAAAATTGTGAGCTGACAAGTAGAATTTTCCAGTTCTGGGTTTGATTTAGATACATGTACGTCCAAATTTTTCGAGAGTGAATATGAAGAGAAGGAACTATCAATAACTTTGTGCTTTCTCATCTGAAAAATATTACAGACATAATGAGGGACTTCTGCAGTCTGAAATATCAACTGTTAAAATTGATTGATTGATAAATACGAAAGTTATCGATTCCATATATTAATCGATGACATCTTTCTTGTGTTAAAATCGTACTCGATGCAGCTTGATAACCATAGTTACATGGTTATTGATAGTTCTGGGACGAAATGTGGATTTTACCCATTTGTTTACTGATTGTATTATACATTGTATCTGTTTATGAGAAAAACAAGTAGTGAGAGAGGGGGAAGAGAGAAATGGAGAGAGAGGGAGAGGGAAAGTGACTGCCAGTAAGACCACTACTGGAGCTCATCGTGTTAAAAGCCCCAGTATACGGTCAAACCAGTTTCATGGTTACGCACACTAGATAATCCAATCCAACCGGTCTTTATATTTAGCTTACACCGATTTTCTCCGAACTCAAGGACCCCCAAATCCCACCCAAGTTTCCGTTTACTCAATGTTGATGCTCTGACATCAAAACTCAACATCCAAAGAAATTCTTATGATCTTTTAATGGCGGCCATTGGAACTGCTTATCACCCAGAATGTTCAGTATTGTATGCGTCCAGTTCAGTTAAAGGAAGCATTGGGAAAAAAGGTCACGAACGAATTTTGTGAATACCACAAGGAGCGATTAATAAAAAGCACGTGAAAAAATCAGAGCATTAGAGCTACTAGAAATCGATATAATGGAAATATTACAGTTGCACGTAAACTGAAACAGAAGGTCTAAGGCGAAAAATGGGTCATAATCATTGAATTTAAAAGAGTATTAAAGTAACGAATCTTTGCCCAGGGGTTGATTTGATGGCCATAAAGGCATGTGCAAGGTTTCAGAGCAATATCATTAGTAGTAACAAAAATATGAAACTTGCATGTAAAATTTTAAAAAAAAATCATTACGCCGACACTAAAACCGACGACCGTATAATTGGAATAGGCCCCTCCAATACTGCGAATAGTCAATGTAAAAATGAAATCGTTGATTGCTTACTAAAATACAGCTTTTCAGTCGCTAAACCAACAAAACCCTAGACTTATATATTGCGATGTCAATGTTTCCTAACGGTCTATATGGATAATTTGATTGACAGCGGCGATTCAGCATAATGGACCTGCTTTTTTTGGTAAAATCGCTTCAAAGGACTTCCTTTACAGACACAAGTTATCGTTACCGTAATGGAATTGACTAAACGCCGTCCCCGCCCACTGACTCCTTTGACCACGCCCATTGACACCGGCAGGATGTTCCGTTTCGGTTTTGAAAACGTTATTTTGCAAAATTTATATTGATTGGTTGATTGCATGGGGTTTAACGCCGCTTATAACAGTATTTCAGTCATATCGCGGCGGCTAGAGCACCTAACAATGGATTTCTGGTATTTCTCACACCAGTACTACCACTATATCCTTTCCTAGCCTCCAGCTGCTATCCCACTTAGGTTTACGATTACTCATCCATAGTTGAGAGACAAATGTTGAAAAGAATGTGTGCCGCCGTCGGGGATCGCTAAGTTTTTAACCAGTAACATTTTACAAATAAGTAGAATGGTTTTTTGGCGACCTAAACGTCGTAAGAACAGTTTGAATAAGTTACGACGTTTAAGTCGCCAAACCAACACATTTTTTTAAAGAAAAAATGCGGCGAATGTTGCAGATCAAAGTTTAACTCCGGGCTGAATGAATGATTTAATTTTTCGATTGATTTCTTGATTGACAGCCGCTATCGGTCAATTACTTGTATTTTGGCGATGATTCGAATGGGAATAAAATTCCTCAAACCATTATCTGACGACAAAATTTTAGACTGATCCAAATTCGAAGTAGTCGCTGTCGACAATTTCAACTTGACATAATTTCGATTGTCTCTATCTCTGGGTAGAAGACAATGCGGAGATCGCTTGAAACAAGCAGAATTTTCAACTTTCAGATTGTTTTCTTAAACTGCTATCTTTGGACGTAAAAAGATGGATAAGGTGGATATTGGTTAAAATAAATTATGTATTTGAAAAGAACAAAAAACCAAAAAACACTAGGGTTGATGGAGTCTAGCATTTAGATTAGGAATTCATAGTAAGCTTTAATGAGCTGTCTACATTCTGAAGATCTACAAACTACGAAATGCTTTTGGTTCCTTCACACCTTTTGCATGTCCTAGATGCCGTATATTTTGTTCTTTTGAACTATTTTGGGAATCAAGAAAAAGAAATAAAATATTTCAATATTTTTTTATCAACTAAAGAATTTTAAAAACAAATAAGACGCCATCCTTATCAAAGGAGTAATCCGGTTTAACAGTCCGCTCTATTTTCTTCCACAGTCCTTCCGCCTGTAAACTGTCCATATAATCATCGAGTTGATTGTTTTTGTATTGCTCCGCCGTGTCGAGATAGAACTTCATCATCATTATACAGATATAACCACCTACAATACGATACAAACAGACGGACATTTTGACTAATTGCACATCAATCGACAAATAAAATCATACATTTAGACCGGAAGTGAATTTAGAACTCCACCATTGGCTGACTTGAATTATGAAGCACTTGGTTTTGCGATCAAATCTGATGAAAATCAGACGACCATAATACACTATTGCTACGCCCCTGCGTAACGGAGAGATAGCGTAGTGGTTTCGTAGAGATGATTTCAATGAGATTGTTTTGCGACTATAACTCTAGAACACATACTTATAGATTTACCTGGTTTTACGATTCTAACCTTTCTCGTTCTCGCAGTGTCGTTTAATGTATGCAACTCTCTCTTATCACACAACACAAACATGTACTAATAGATATACCTCATTTCTTATTTTTCGTCTCCGATCTGTTTCGGGTATGTGACTCTCTCTTATCTCGCCACACAAATATTTAATAGTAGATGTACTTGGTTTTTGGTTTCCAATCGTTTAAGTAGTGCTGTTTAACGTATGTGACTCTCTCTTATCTCACCACACAAACATGTGCTAGCAAATGTACCTGGTTTTACGGTTCCGGTCTTTTAGTAGTGCTGTTTAAGGTATGTGACTCTCTCTTATCTCACCACACAAACATGTACTAATAGATGCACCTGTTTTTTTTTTTGTTTTTTTTTTTTGGTTCCGGTCTTTTTAGTAGTTCTGTTTAGTGTATGTGACCTTCTTTTATCCCACCACACAAACATGTACTTATAGATGGTCCATGTTTTTTAAGAATATGATCTTTCACGTAGAACCGTTCAAGGCATGTGATTTCTTTTTATCCCATGGCACATACGTGTACTTATAGATGTACCTGGTTGTACAATTCTGATATTTTTAGCAATGCGGTTTAAGTGAGACTTCCTCATTTCCCTCAACACATACACGCACTTATATATGCACCTATAGTTTTACGACTCCAATCTTATAGAAGTGACTAAATCTAATCCCACCATTTAAAAATACAGACATACCTGGTTTTACGATCCGGATCATTTCTCGTAGTGCAGTTTTAGGTATGTGACTTTCTCCCATCCCGCCACATATACCGATACAGTCATAGCAATCTGAAAATCACGTGCAAAATATACTTCTTGTAGTGCTTAAAATTAATATAACCGTGTACAGTAATTGCATTGTCTTTGCTCTTAAATGACGTGTTGAGACTGACAATCAAAGAATAAATCGACCAATCAAATCATATATTTAGACAGGATGCGATCGTTGAACTCCAACATCGGCCGATTATTATATGAAGCATTTTTATGGTTAGCGACTTAAACGTCGTAACTACATCCTTATCAATTTGTTGCTACGACGTTTAGGTTGCCAACCAACCGGTTTTTTTTTCATTGGAAATTTGATTTACACTTTGCTCAATAATTTCGTTTTAACCCATTACAAGACGGCTAGATTTTACACAGGCCCAAATTGAAAGAAGCTTCAGACGACAATTTAAAGTTTATTAAATTTTGGGGTTTTCATCTTTCTGGGTAGAAAACATTGTGGAAAATGAAAAAATTCGATCGTAACAAGCAATTTCTTCATTTCCCACAATGTTTTCCAAAGCTTTTTTCCTTGGAGGCGTCTAAAAGCGTCGCTGAGTGGGAACGGGTTTAAATGGAACTTCCAGTTGGAGTCCGTGGGCGTGGCAAAAGGCGGGACAAGCGATCCGTTAATTTATTGCTACATGAAATTGAAAATACTTAAGCACGGTTAATTGGATAGGAGACCTAATTATCGGTGCTTCGATTTACAAGAAACTATCTTGTAGATTTTAAATTTTACTTTTCGTTTTAAGATTAAACTCTTAACAACTCTTTAAAAAACAAAACAACAAACCCATATACCTATGTCTTTTGTGTCATCTCTCTAGTATTCTAGATTTTTAACCAATTCCCATACAGATAAATTTAAGACCGGTCCAAATTGAAAGAAGATTCAGACGACACTTTCAAGTTGATAGGATTTTAAACGATTTCGTCTTTTTGGATAGAAAAAATCGTGGATAATGAAGAAATTGCTTGATACAAGCAATTTCTTCATTTTCAAAATGTTTTCAAAAGCTTTTTTCTTGAGGGGCGTAAAAATGTGGGAATGGGTTAATTGACGTGTACGACGTGGCTGATCTTGCGAGTCCCCTCAACCAATGCGCGACCAGGTACGTGTTTACGGCCCTTCCAGTTAAAGGGGACCATCCAGCCATCCGTCATATAATAAATTGAACGAGAAATCGGTTTAACCCATTACAAGCAATTGTTACAAGCAATTTCTTCATTTTCCACAATGTTTTCCCAAATGTTTTTCTTGAGGGGCGTCCAAAAGCGTCATTGTGTGGAAATGGGTTAACTGAGATAAATCAATGAAGTCATAAAGCATGACAGAATTTCTACATTTCTTTCAGAAATTCCTCTGAAAACAAAAATGTATCGATCTTGGCCAGCCTGCACTTTCAGAGCAGTCTGAACAAGTCGATTATTTTCGTATTTCCAAGATGGGCCCATTTCGTTCAACGGATAATCCTTTGACCCATTACCAGACGACAAAGTTTTAGACCAGTCTAAATTGAAAGGTGTTGCAGACGGCAATTCAGTTATGAAATTTTGAATTTCTTCACTTTTTTGGGGTTAGAAAACAGTTTGGATATTGAAGAAATTGCTTGTAACAAGCAATTTCTTCATTTTCCACAATGTTTTCAAAGCCTTTTTTCGTGGGGGCGTCTAAAAAAAAATTGATGAAATTTTAAAATTCTTTGCTTTTTACTTGTGTGTGTGTGTGGGGGGGGGGGTATTAGAAAACAGTTCGGATAATGAAGAAATCTTCATTTTCCACAATGTTTTTAAAGTCTTTTTCAATGGGGCGTAAATGTGGGTCTGTGTGGGAATCGGTTTAACTACTGCTTACCTGTTGATATATTTGAAGGTTTTTCTGTCATATAATCACATATAAGTTTTTTATACACGCCCTTCTTTTTGCAACCGTCTAGCATCCCGGGGGAAGGATCCAGTCCATCTATGTTTCTAAACCCCAGCGCATACAACTGATAAAATTGAAACATGCGAAATTATCTTTCATCAGTATTTCCACGAAGAAAAATACTTTTCTGTCAATAAATCATCAGAAACAAACTGGTTTGACGCCTTTGGACGCCCACCCCCTTAAAAACAATTAAGGGAACATTGTTTAAAATGAAGAAATTGTTTGTGACACATTTTACACAATGTTTTCTTTCAAGAAAGTTGAAAAAAAAAACTCAAATTACATACACTCTTAATTGTCGTCTGCAACCCGTTTCAATTCGGACCAGTCTAAAATTTGATGGTCTGGTAATGGGTTAAACTGCCTCACAGCAATATTCACCTAGACATATTTTAAACCTGTGCGGTGAAACTGGGGACCAAATCCGTAAGCCAGGTTACTGTGCAGGTTATAACATAACATAACATAACATATCTTTATTTCGACATTAAGCATGTAGGCTAATAGTCACAACACAAATAATACAAATATTGCATGACAATGAAATTTGTCCCCCAACATGAAATTCAACCTAACACAATCTCTCAAACAACCTACTCAGGCTTCTTATCTACCTTACTGTAAAATTTCATTTGGAATGGGACCCCTTTTTGACCCCTGCTAGATCTAATCTGTTTTAACCCTTCCCTGGTGTCACAAAATTTAGACCTGTCAAAATTAAAAGGTTTTGCAGACGAAAACAGCGGAACACTCAGAAATTCCGTATGCGTCTAATGGGTTACTATAACGATTTTATGACCAATCGTACTTAAGGGACCTCCCATTTCTTTTATAAATAGCCGACACAAACTGAATCCAGCATCAGTCTACCGGCGAGGTTATTTAAGGAAAATATTCTACATTAAGGCCAGCTGCAAGTAGAAGATTCTTTTCACCCTAGGAAACCTGCCAAGCCTGCGCTGTGTGACCAGACTCCATAGTCCCACTTTTCGTAATTCCTAGATGGTCTGTTTTCATGTGACCTTTTACATTTTAAAAACGCCGATGCTTTTGATAGCTTTGTGAGTCTGAATGATTAATTTGTACTTTTATTAGTGTATTAAACGTCCTTTTTTCGTGTGTGAGTATGTGTGTGTGAGCGAGCTTGCGTGCGCGCAGCTTTCAATCAAATAACCAGTCGACGAATGAAATTATTCATTTAGATTGACAATTCATTTGAACTCCAGCATTAGCCATCATTTCGTTAGCCTATTTTGTTCGTTTGGTAACTTAAACGTCGTAACTACGGCCTATTCAAGCTGTAGTTACGACGTTCAGGTAGCAAACTAACTATTCTACTTTTTTGTTGCATGCTACTAGTTATAAATTATGCAAAATACGCAATAACGCCGTTTAAAATCGAACGGGACTTCCTGTTGGATTCGGTGGGCGGGGCCAACGGGCTAAGTGACCGATTGGTCAATTTGTGTGTGTGTGCATGCGTTTTTTGTTTTTTTTTTTGTTTTTTTTTTTTTTTTTTTTTTTATTGGACGCAAGAAAAAGTCAAAATGATTATTTGGAATTAGTTTTGTATGTAATAACACGTTTAAACTATACCGTACCCTTTGGAGAAAAATTGACCGCATGGAAACATTATGTACTGAACCTAACCTGTCTGCTCTCATTTGGCCAAATGGCTCAAGGCGGCAAAGATAAATTTTTTACTTATCGAATATATTCTAGATGAATTATCTTGATTGACGGAATGCGGCTACCAATAAAAAAAATCGATAGGCCGATCAAATCATGCGTCTAGACCGAATGTTGACTTTAAATTCCCACATTGGTCGACATACAGTGAAGCATTTGTCTTCGTTTAGAACCCATTCCAACACAAGAAAATTTTAGACTGGTCCAAATTGAAAGAAGCTGCAGACGACAATTTTAAGTTGATGGAATTTTATTTTTTTTTTCATCTTTTGGGATAGAAAACATTGTGGATAATGAAGAAATTGCTTGTTGCAAGCAATTTCTTCATTGTCTACAATGTTTTCCTATGCTTTTTTTTTATTTTGGGGCGTAAAACGGAGGGATTGAGTTGGAATGGGTTAAACGTCGTTACTGCAGCTAATTTAAATTGTTGTTACTACGTTTAAGTGTCAAACCTTCCATTTTACTTTTTCGTTACTTGTTACAGACCGTGACTTTAGCAAAATAACGCCGTTTAATATCTAAGTCGAATTTCCTGTTGGAGGTATGTGGGTGTGGCCAACGAACGGTCAATAGCGGCTTTCTTTTTAAACAAGTTGACAGAGATTCTAATCTGCGTCATCGCACAGTAGCAACAATTTGGAATTATTCTTACAACTATGCTCCGTTACTTGTTTGTGTAGTTCACCAAGTGTAAGATAAATTAATTATTCACGAAGACAAACTATTATACTATTTCTTCAATGCAAAAAAGGAGAGAAACTGTGAAATTCTTCGTTCAAAATCTCTTTCTAAAAGCGCGTCACTACGCGACAACTACATGACGTCAAAAGCTTCTTTGGTCCCGCTTAGATCATGTTGCACGAAAAACTTGGCAAAAATTTTCAAAACAGTGGAGAAACCATCGATTGATAGTCCACCGGAAAGCCTTCCAGAAAAAGAATATTGTGCCATGCATTGACACTCTAAGACAGGTGTGGCTGTTATAAAGATGGCTAATTAAACATGTTTGATTGTACAAACAGTCTGTTTTTTGTCTTTTGTACCTACCTACAGTTTATTATATCTAAAAAAATCTCTATAGTAAAATATACACTTTCCGAACAGACAAAATCGGACAAATCAGAAAAAAGACAAGTATCTGACAAGTATACGATTCCATATAAGGAAGTCTCATATGATGTCATTTTCATTCTTAAGATGACGTCACAATGCAAATGATAGTAAAAGCGACAGGAAATACGTGTAGAACCGCAGATTTTTAATTGTTTTATCGATTCTATTTCCAGAAAAAATATGGGAATATGATAAATGGAATTCTAAATTACACTAGTGACACAACATTTGTATTTGCTTCTAGTTACGAAGTCAAATACAACGAGATTATTGTGTTACGATAGAGATACAACATCTTGCATCAAAATTTTTCACGAGAATATTTTACGAGAACGAATGTCTGAGTTTGCCTTTGATGAAAATATATATATTTTACCACAAATATAGGTATATTATAAAAGATGTTATATCAAAACATAACGTTCCCTTATTTACTTAACAGGACAAGGAATCATATCTCTTACCTTTTCTCCGAGCAGCCCTGTCCCGGCAGCCACGTCTAATACATGGACGTCTTCAGTCTTGTTTGGATAAAGAGCTTTCAGTGTCTCAGCGGCATAGTCTAGACCTAAATACTTCCCTTCTCGCTCTAAATCCTGTGGGATGGAGAAAAAATGGGGAATACATGTAACATGTTACGATAGAAATACAACATCTTGTACATGCTTTGAACTGCGAAGAACAATTTTGATATTTCACGATACCGAAGGTCGATGGAATATCAAATTTTCCTCCGCAGCGGGAAGCAAATACAAGATGTTGAACCGCAATCTTAATATAATATTTTTTAAATAAATCTGATTTAGAAATGCCATTCTACAAGTATTTCCCTACTTCTTTACCATTTTGATTACGTTTATTTGCATTATGACGTCATATACAGAAAGATAACGACGTCATCTTAGACTACCGTATAAATAGGGAATATTACCACAGTGTCTTTTTCTATGCGTTGTTATCGTGTTCGAGAATCGTGTGTAGGTATTTTTTTAATGGATGAGACCGAAGGTCGAATCCAATAAAAAAAATACCTTCACACGATTCCAGAACACGATAACAACAAATAGAAAAACACACTGTTGTAATATTCCTTTTATCATATACCTTTTAGGACATGACATTAAGAAAATTCTCTTAAATGGCTAAGAAATAACCAACTTTCCGAAAAACCCTGAACGTCAATACACATGTTAAACGGTACTCGACGAATACGGTTTTTTGCTACACGCCGAATATTGATTTTTTTTCTGTCGAGTTGTATTTGACAGCCAGGTTTTACTCCATATCTTTTATAGGTTCCGTATTTGACACTGTAAGATACGGAATTTTTCGCTGACGTGTCAGATTTTTTCACTATGGAATGCATATATTTTACTAGAAATATCTATAGGTTGATATTAAATTATTATAAGGAATATAATGTTACGATAGCAATATAACATATTGTATTTGCTTTGAGCTGTAGAGGGAAATTCCCGAGACCGAAGGTCGAGTGGATTATCAAATTTTCCAAGGCAGCGAGAAGCAAATACATGATATCGTATCGCATTGGTAATGCAATATTCCATTTTTCATATACCGATAATTTTTCAAAAATAAAATCGATGAAATAATAAACAATCTCTATGAATTTACATATATTCCCATTCTCCTTTACCATTCTGATAATATTGATTTGCATTATGACATCATATACAGAATAAAAAATAACGTCATGCTAGACTCATTGAATGGAACCGTATTTGACACTGTCAGAAACGAATTTTTTACCGGCTTGTCCGATTTTGTCTGTGTGCTATGTATATATTTAACTAGAAATATTCATAGCTATATAAAAAGAAGTATATGAGCGATATATTTATATACATGTGTGTGTGTGTGTGTATGTGTGAATAGAATTTCAATAAAACAAACAAACAAAAACACGACAGCACAAAAACCTAGAAAACCTCTTTGAACGCGATTATACTTTCACATTTCCTTGAAAATGCGTTCTATAGAAAATGTATTTTCTAATGAAGAATAATCGGGGATGGAGATCATCGTATGAAGATGGCCAAGGTGGAGAGTGTCGGCTTCACAATCACAAGATCTCGTGTGCGATCTTGGTTCTTTCATTGGCCAATACATTTGGTGCTAAAACTCCGGTATTTCCAGATAAGGATTAATTCAAGGCCAAGGAACATTTTTTCCAAACAAATGAAAACGTAAGTAATTTCCGTTGATCTATTTTCGAATTCTAAGACACACACTTATAGCTTCACACTTCAAACTTGCGAGTTAATCTGTATGAAGTTATAAACGTAAAAACTTCCGAATTCACGATTTAAAGATATTATCATTTCATTTATTCAAAGATAAGACCAAACAAGTGTTTCCTTGGCCATTTACACAAAGTAACGATTTGGCTTAAACTAGGGTTTAATATGAAAGTCGGTGAAAAAGAAAAGAAAAAAAATGATATCATTTTCCATCCTTTTAGCTTTAATGTTTCCCACAATTGAAATAACGGAATCAAGCTGTTTTTTTTTTTTTCAATGAAAATGGCTGATCATAACTGTGAAACAGAATACATTTGTGAAACACTATGTCCAATGTAACAGCCTTTTTTTCGGAAATTTGACCTTGACCTTGAAGAATGATTTAACGATACAACAAACTGATACCTATCTATACCTATCCCCCCCCCCCCCCCAAAAATAAATAAAGCTGCACGTTGCTATCTAGAATAAATTCTCTAGAATTCTCTATCTAAGAATAAATAATAGTTCTGCATTCCTGAGAACCAATGGCTCCTATAATACATGCAAATACCTCTCCTTCTCAAATCTTTTTTCGGACCTTCAGAGATGACCTTGACCTTGATGACAAATGAATGCATTTTGTTTGTGAGCGACAAAATGATGAAACTACAGCTTTACTAAGCTATGGTTACGATATTTTTGCCATCAGTATGAAGGCAATATCAACTAATGCTCAAACAATTTTGAATATAAGGGTTTTTAAACGCTGTAAGAAGAATAAAAAAAGAATGCAGCAAAACTGTAGATCGTCCTTTACCCAAATGTGCCGTTCTAAAGATTTTCTTCGCTTTACATTTACCATGCCTTACTTACCTTATCATAAGTCTTGGCCCAATCGTCGTACATTTTCGCCTTACTTACCTTATCATAAGTCTTGGCCCAATCGTCGTACATTTTCGCCATCTGATCTGGACTCAACCCAGCTTGATGGACGGCGATATTTTTATCACATGCTTTGTCTATCTGTGACGTCATAGTCGTAAAATTTTCTCTACGTCTACAACAAAACAGAGGTATAAGCTTTCCGTAGTAACCATGGACTTAAATTAAAAAAAATACAAAGACCGGCATATTTGCATAAAATCCCAAGC
This sequence comes from Fragum fragum, assembly GCA_946902895.1. Lineage (NCBI taxonomy): Eukaryota > Metazoa > Mollusca > Bivalvia > Cardiida > Cardiidae > Fragum > Fragum fragum. The sequence goes on from OX336374.1 coordinate 11,766,176, forward strand.
AGAATTGTAAAAGAAAGATCATTTTGGGGAATGTTTAACTTAACCCTTCCTGTTCAATCCTTGGTTTTTAAGTCCCTGTGATTTTATAATTGAGAAAACATTGTAGAAAAAGAAGAAATTGCTTATAACAAGCAATTTCTTCTTTTTCCACAATATTTTCGACCCTGCTTACTGGTTATATTTAAAATCAAATCCACCATAAACTTTCATCTGCTAAACCTTTGAATTTGAACTGGTCTAAAATTTTGCAAAACAGGAAAAAGTTAAAGGTTTTATGAATAAACAAATGCCTTCAACTTTTTCCAACCCAGTCCCGCTTCATGACATGCCTCCTGAAAAAAAAGTTGTGGAAATCAAAGTGGACAATGAAGAAATTTCTTGTTACAAGCAATTTCTTCAATGTCATCTTTGTTTTCTACCCTAGAGACAGAGATTCTCTAAATTCCACTAACTAGAAATTGTTGTCTGCAACTACTTTCGACTTGGACGAGCCTAAAACTTTGTAATGTGGTAATGGGTTAAATGTTGCAAGTTTAAATATACCCCCCCCCCAAAAAAAAATAAAAAAAAATTGAATTTGTATAAAGCAAAACGCTACTTTTAAGCTCCTTTCCCTACAAAACCAATTTACTGTAATTAACGTTTAAGTATTCCCGTAAAAGATTTCCACCAGATTTTTGTAACCTACTCTGGTAGCAGCTGTATGATTATTTGATTTTTCAGGCCTTTTTTGCTAATGATGGGCCATATCAATCTATTGGATCTTGTTTTTTAGAAGCATTTCCTCTACCACACACGTTTCATTCCATTTGAGCTACCGATAAAGTTTATTTCAGTGTCGAGAAATGCTAATAGATCTTTTTGGCTTATTTCTCTTGCAGAAAAGCTGCCAACAATATAAAGATCTGTCAAGAAGAGTTCTTTCATATTAGCTGATTCAGAGTCTGTATCAGAAAGAGAAGGGTTATTTCTTGGAATAAAAGAGAGGGGAGATTGCTTAATCCTTTCCTGTTTTTCAAAATTTAAGACTTGTCCAAATTAAAAGAAGTTGTAGACGACAACTAAAAGTGAGTTCAATTCGAAAAGTAACCAACCTGCAGGGTAGAAAAAATTGAGGGAAAAGAAGAAATTGCTTGTTACAAGCAATTTCTTCTTTTCCCACAATATTTTCTTATGTTTAAAATTACAGAGACGTTAAAAACAGTGATTGAACGGGAAAGGAATAAGTAAAGTGGTCTACGCAAAACCGCCTTATTTGATTCAAGTTCTATCTGTCCGGATTCAGGCGTTTTGATTGGCTGATTTTTGTTCATACTTCCACGGACAAATTTTTTAGTAATCTAGCATACAAAGTAGATCCATTCAATTGTCATCCAAACGAGTCAAATATTTTTTTTGTTTTTGTTTTTTTGTTTTGCTTATTGGCATTAAATAAAAAGAATTGGAAGGAATATGTTTTTAACAGAAAAAAACTTTATCACGCTAATGTATGAATCCGCTTCAAGTATTTTTACAGTTTGTTTAAGTTTTTAGTTTCATACATCATTGAAAACAAAATATTCTCTTTATTTCTTAATACAATAAAAGAATTTTGCTGACATCTTAATGTTTAAAATATCCGAGGACGAAGAAAAAATCTTATTATATACCTGTAAAAGATATTGATTAAAATCTGGCAATCTAATACAACTTGACAGGAAAAAAAAAACGTATTCGGCGTGTCGAGAACGTTAAACACGGACTACTTATTTGTGTATTGACGTTCGGTTTTTTTGTTGGTTTTTTTTCGGAAAGTTGGTTTTTCTTAATCATTTGAGTGGATTTTCTTAATGTCATGTCCTAAAGGTATGACATTCGGTCGCATACAATAAAAAATACATACACATAATTCTCGAACACGATAACAACAAATAGAAAAAGACACTGTTGTAATATTCCCTATTTATTATATACCTATAAAAGATATGGAATAAAATCTGGCTATCTAATACAACTCGACAGAAAAAAAATCAATATTCGGCGTGTACCAAAAAACCGTATTCGTGGAGTACTGTTAAACACGGACTCCTTTTTTGTGTATTGACGTTCGTTTTTTTGTTTTTTTTTCGGAGAGTTGGTTATTTCTGGATCATTTAAAACACTTTTTTAAATGTCTTGTCCTAAAGGTATATAATAAAAGGAGTATTACAACAGTGTTTTTTCTATTTGTTGTTATCTTGTTCTCGAAACGTGTGTAGGTATTTTTTATTGGATTCGACCTTCGGTCTCATCCAATGAAAAATACCTTCACACGATTCTCGACCACGATAACCACAAATAGAAAAACACACTGTTGTAATATTCCCTATTTATTATATACCTATAAAAGATATGGAATAAAATCTGGCTATCTAATACAACTCGACAGAAAAAAATCAATATTCGGCGTGAACCAAAAAAACCGTATTCGTCGAGTACCGTTAAACACGGATTTTGTGTATTGACGTTCGTTTTTTTTTTTTTTTTTTTTTTTTTTTTGTTTTGGGAAAGTTGGCTATTTCTTAATGTTATATCCGAAAAGGTATATAATAAAAGGAATATTACAACGGTGTGTTTTTTTATTTGTTGTTATCGTGTTCTCGAATCGTGTGTAGGTATTTTTTATTGGATTCGACCTTCGGTCTCATCCAATGAAAAATACCTACACACGATCTCGAACACGATAACAACGCATAGAAAAAGACACTGGTGTAATATTCCCTAATTATTGTCGGATAGATAATTGACCGATCATTCAGTCCGCTCAAAGACGTGATTTTTATTAGGTATTCCCCTATGTAATTAAGAGATGAAGAGAATATTTTTTGTTTTCATGGAGGTATGAACCGAAAAACCTAATCATACTGTATAAATACGCGAAGCGGATTCATACATTGTGTGATTAGGTTTTTCGGTTCATACCTCCATGAAAACAAAAAATATTATCTTCATTTCTTAAAATTTAATAGCATCGAGCGAAAAATGCAACAACTTTGATACCTTTTTTATATGGAACTATTTTGTGCGGAAGCATATAAAATGGCTGCGTGCTCAAAATTTTGTTCATGGAGGTATGAATTAAATTTTTCGACCAATCAGATCGCTCGTTTTTGATAGACGAAACTAACAATTAAATTATTATGGCATGGTCTAAAATAAATAGTTTCATGAAATTATTACGTGCGGTGACTCGTTGTACATGTCAAATAATTGACCAATCGCTGGCCCCGCCCACTGACTACCTAGGCCCCGCCCATTAACTCCAACAGGAAGTTCAGCTTCGATTTTTGACAACGTTATTTTTTCAAAATTTATGGCCAGTCACATGTTATTAAAAAGTAAAATGGTTGTTTGGTGACCTTAACGTCGTAACTACAGCTTAAATAAGAAATAAAAAATATAATTGATTGAAACACTTCGTGTATTTCCGTTTATTTATCGACCTTTGCTTCATGGAATGCCTACCTATTACATCAGGGTTCCTCCAGATAATCAGGGATCCCTCTTTAATATACTAAGGGAAAAAAGTTTAGCAATTTTTTTCGACCTACATTATTTTTCAACGTAAATGTATAAACCTTATAAAATCAGTCTCGTTTGCAATTTTTAAAAGCTAACGAACTAATTATGCATTCAGAGCACGTTTTCCTCGCTTCTAAAGGCTGTCTGACGCAATTTTGCTGAAACACGTTCTGCACGTGCTTCCACATGTACGTGAAGTCTATATCAACAGTATCTATCCAAGTTTATTGGTTAGCTTCAATAACAAGATAACTCATTAAAACGCTTAAAAAAATTCAAATGGGACGTCGCCAAGGGCTTAACTTAGACCAACGGAACGTAGCCATCGGTATGCTGGCTGGTGGTATGATGGTAAAAGAGGTGGCTCAATTTTTTTGGCGTGAGTCAAAGTTCCATTTCAAGACTTTGAACAAAGTATCGTCAATTAGGCACCGTCAAAGACAGGCCACGTTCAGGCAGGCCACGTAAGACTACCCAACGTGAGGACAATTACATCGTGACGTGTTCATGGCGTAATCGCTTCCTCAATAGCACTCGTATAGCCGGTTTGGTCCGAAATGCAACGGGAACACGGGTCTGTGCTAGTACTGTAAGAAACAGACTTCGTTCGGCACGTTTACGCACACGTCGACCTTACGTTAGCATTCCTTTGACACGTGCACACAGACATGCAAGATTGAATTGGACAAGGGTACACCATCGATGGCCAAGACGAATGTGGAATCAGGTCCTATTCACAGACGAATCCCGTTTTAATTTGATGTTTGCTGATGGCAGGGTACGTGTTTTGAGGCGTGATGGCGAAAGGATGGATCCCGCCAACGTCATTCAACATGACCGTTTTGGAGCGTCATGGTCTGGAGTGGTATATCATACCGTGGCAAGACTGACTTGGTAGCTATTCAGGGAAACTTAAATGCCGTTCGATACTGCACCGAAATTGTCCAGCCAGTGGTATTGCCGTTCTTGCGTCAAGGGCTTGCTACCATTTTTCAGCAAGATAATGCCCGCCCACATGTCGCTCGGCACACGTTGGACCTTTTACAGACTAATACTATTGATGTGCTGGATTGGCCAGCCAAATCACCGGATCTGTCTCCGATCAAACATCTTTGCGACCCTCTGGGTAGGAGAGTAAGAGACAGGAACGACGTTAATAACGTTAGAGACATGGAACGTGTTCTGCGTCAGGAATGCGGTCGTATCCCTATGGCCATTAATCGTAGGCTCATTTCCAGCATGAGAAGACGCTGTGATGCCGTTATTGGCGCAAACGATGGGCACACGAGATATTAAATCTTTGTGTTACTTTTACTTCCCTACCCCTACCATGTTTGACGCTGTACAACAAACACGTATGACCTTGAAATCATCTGATTTTTTTAGATACTGTGGCTAACACATAAAAGATCGATGTGTGAAAATATGGTTTGAATCCAAAGCTAGACACCGGAGAAATTGTAACGTACGAAATTGCTAAACTTTTTTCCATCAGTATATTAATAAACTTGAATTCATACACAATCCAGACCTCTTAAGCCATAGCTTGGGAAAACATTTTAGAAAATGAAAAACAAATTTGCTACAGGCAATTTCTTCATTATCCACATTCTACAAAAACAACAACAAAAAAAAAAAAAAAAAAATAGAAGAAGAAGAAAAGAAAAAAAAATATAGAATTCCATTGACCTAAAAATGTTTTCTGTAATTTCATTTAGTTTGGGCAATTCTAGTAATTAATTAAATGCCAAAGAAAGAAAAAGATAAAATTTCCTCAGACGTCTTCTGTGAAGCTGGAGAATCAATTGATACATCTAGATCGTTGGTACCCCAAAAATATTGAAGGAACCTGACGGAATCCCTTGACTGATATATCGGGATCTCATACAATTTTCTTTGTCGACCCCTGTGTAACTGTCGCGCTGTACAATATCTTTTTGCAACAGTACCAAAAATAGCAACACGTCTAATAAGAGTCTGAGATTAAGTTGTACGGCTCACTCCAATTCTACAAGTAACAGTTTAGATGAACTAATTCCCACTCAATGGCGCTTTTAGACGCCCCCAAGAAAAATAGTATGGGTAAACATTGTGGAAAATGAAGAAATTGCTTGTTACAAGCAATTTCTTCATTTTCCACAAAGTTTTCTACCTAGAAAGTGGAAAAAATCTAAAAATTCACAAACTTTAAATTGTCATCTGCACCTTCTATCAACTTGGACTTGTGTAAAATTTTGCCGTCTGGCAATGGGTGAAGAATTGTTACAGAAACGTTTAAATCCGTGAACCGACGATTCCAAACTGATCTCACGCCATTGAATAATTGACGGATCGCTTGCCACGCCTTCTGTCCTCCAACATGGCATTTTAACCCTTTCCTGGTTTTTGAAATTTTAGACTGGTCCAAATTGAAAGAGGATGCAGACGACAATGAAAATTGGATGCAATTCCAAATAAAACCATCCTATGTGGTAGAAAACATTGTGGGAAAAGGAGAAATTGCTATTATAAGCAATTTCTCCTTTTTCCCAAATGTTTTCTCACGTATAAAATCACAGTGACGTAAAATCCCGGGTTTATCTAGGAAAGGGTTAACTTCAATATCAAACGACATAACTTTGCATGGTTTATGGTCAAGGTGACTAACAGAATAACAAATCGCTGCTTGGCGAGATAAACGTCTTAAGCAAACTATAGGTAAGAAACTTAAGTCGTCAAATCAACAAAAAGTCAGGAAGTAAACTTTGAATTCCCACATTGACCGAAATTTATAGGAACTATTTCAGTTGGTTCGTGGACTTTTCAGGTTGTAGTTACAATGTTTATGTCGCATATTAACTAGATTTTTTCCTTACATTTTACTGGGCACAAATGTTACACAATATCGTCGTTTTATATCTTAATTGAATTTCTTGACGGAGTTCAGTGGCTTGCGTTCCGTTTACTGACACGTGCGTTTGTAGGCTCTTGTGTTGGTTGGCACGTGATGTTAATGTCAAATACCTTAAGACCCTTTTACACCTTCACGATTTTCTCAACGATTTACCACGACATCTCACGGTCAGATCGTGGCGAAAAGTAGAAATATTCAGTGTCACTGCGATTCCAGTAAGAATGTTCACGATATTAGTAATGTGTATGTAAGGTATCTCTACGAATCAATGACGAATCATGACGGCAACGCTACGGTAAATGAGGATTAACCACGGTGGCACAAAGAATGCTGACGGTGCTTGCACAGTTCGATATGGTACCAGTACTATTCACGGCGGTAGCGACACGAGCCAATCGTGGAGCCCCGTAACGAAAACCGTCGATGATTCGTAGAACAACCGTAAACGATTCGTGGTGAATCGTGAGAACTCGTGGTGTCAAAGTTTCAATGACTGGCTAAGATCTCCCACGAATAGCCGCAAAAACAGCTACGGTGTCAGTAAGAATAAGCACGATTCTGCTTCGGTTGCGCAACAGTACGGATGTATTCGGTCGAAATATGACATTACATCTAGGAGATATTTAACTTCTACTCAATCACAATCAAGAAGATAATACCCGATTATCCCTGTATTCCTTTATGAACTACTCACCCGGTTACTTCAATCCCTTCTTTGTACTAAGTGACACTTGAATGATACATAGACATGCATTAACTCATTCCAACACAACAAAGATTTGACTGGTCCAAATTAAAAGAAGTTGCAGACGACCATTTTGAGTTGATGGTTTAATTTTATTTTTTTTTTTCGTACTTTTTGATAGAAATATTGCGAAAAATAAAGAATTTGCGTGATGCAAGCTGTTTCTTCATTTTCCACAATGTTTTTCAAAGTTTTTTTCTTGAGGGGCGTAAAAAGGGGGGATTGTGTGGGAATGGGTTAATGAAAGAAGCAAAATATCAGAGCTAAATGGCAAAAAGGAGGAAAGTTGTCCACGACCTATATTCTTTCCACTTGCACTATCCACCTATTGGTGAGAGACAAAAGTCGGAAAGGATATGTGGCTCAGCTGGGGACCGAACCCATGACATCCAATTACTGAAGATTGAGAGTCTAATACGCTATCGACTGCGCTATGACGGCGGCTCGGCTGTCAATCAAAGAATATATCGACAAATCAAATAATTCATTCAGCCCGGAATTAAGATTTGAACTCCAGCATTGGCCGCCATTTTTATAAACCATTTTGGTGGATTGGCGACTTAAATGTCGTAGCCACAGCTTTTCTACTATTCTACCTTTTTAGAACATGTTAATTGCCATAGATTGTGCAAAATAACGCCATGTAAAATCGAAGCAGGACTTTCTGTCGGAGTCGATAGGGTTGGCAGATGGAGTAAGTGGGCGGGGTCAGCGATTAGCGTGTAACTAACGGTACATTATAAAAACCGTCGAACGATATCAAATTCACTTTCACTACTAGCTTTTATTAGCTAGCAAAGCGTCAGCTTTGATAGCTTAAGTTAATAGACAAAATGTTGAGGTCTTCTCGGAGTTCAACGGGTGCACACTGCCTCTGGAGGCTTAACTACCAAATCCACGGAATGCCTATGCAATGAAAAATAGTTCTTATGAATTTCAGGAATATTGCAAACTCTATTCAAATCGAAGAGAAATCTGTCAAAAGCGTGCTATTTGTCCCACTACAACGATTACAAGCTAGAATTTGCAGTTCACCGACCAACATCACGTGTAACCGCTAAATGTAACGGTTCTTTGAAATCAAAAGAATCATGCTCAGATCTGTCAACATAAAGCATCTAACCTTAACCCTTTCATGTTTTGCAAAATTTTAGACCTGTCCAAATTCAAAGGTTTTGCAGACAAAAAAAATAAAGTAGATTCAATTTGAAAGATAACCATTCGGTAGGGTAGAAAATATTGTGGAATAAGAAGAAATGGCTTGTTCCAAGCAAATTCTTATTTTTCTGCAATGTTTTCTTAATTATAAAATCACAGGGGGATTGAATAGGAAAGGGATAATACCAATACAATATCTATACAAAAAAAGGTTAACTTTGTAAAATTGTAAAGGGTGGATAGTGTTAGTCATGCGTTTCATTATCGAACTAGTCTACATGTACCTTCTGTTATGAAACCAGTGCCGTTGTTTTATGCCTTATATACGAAAGACCGGTGGTGACATCATAATCACAGTTCACACTTCAAACTTCATACATATTAAGTCTGAAATGGGAAGTGTGAAATGTGAATTATGAGACCCGTGGTGACTTTTTATATTCACTGTACATAATGAAACCAAATTAAATATGAAGTGTGAAGTTTGAAGTGTGAAGTGTGAAGTTTGAAGTGTGAAGTGTGAAGTTGGAAGTATGAAGTACTTCATACTTCCAACTTCATACTTCCAACTTCACACTTCATACTTCCAACTTCATACTTCCAACTTCACACTTCATACTTCCGACTTCACACTTCAGAGTTACTATGTATGAAGTTTGAACTGTGAATTCTTGATGTCACCACCGGTCTTTCGTACTTATAGGATTTTTGTGCAGCTGGCCAAGCCAATTATTCTTGCGTTTACAAATGTAACATAAATTTCGAAGAGAACATAAGAGGGCGAAAACGACACGGCTCGAAGTTGAGATCGGGAGAGTACGACAGCAAAAATACGAGAGTGTGGTGAAGAAGTTTGTCTAACCGTAGTCTCGTGACTTCACACCAGAACTCTTGTAATTTGGTGTACCCTCTGTCAACTGTTGATGTCGCGGTCAAATTGACCAATCGCTGGTCCCTCCCACTGACTCCCTACGCCACGCCAATTAACTCCGACAGGAAGTTCCGCTTCGATTTTCAACGGCGTTATTTTTGGAAAATCTATTACCAGTAGCATATAACAATCGGTATTTTAAGGATATAAACAAACTTTCGACTTACCCGATTCACCTGCGACTGTCGACTAATTCTATTTCCAATAGAAGATATGGTTGACTGACCAAGTTCATTTATTATTAATGTTTTGCATCCTTACGCAAGCTTAACAACTATTGCGTACAGTGGAAAGGTGTCATGCAAAAATGAACCATATCGTCGCCGGGAATGCGAAATATCGTAACTACAGCTGAAATAAAGTTATAGTTACGATATTTTGCTCGCCAAACGACGAGATTCCACATACATTGCTGAGGAGGCCCTTGCTACGCGTTGTGCGAAGGCTCAGTCATTTAGTGGCGTATATTTGATGCCCCCTCCCTCCATGTTTTATAAAAGACCTTTAGACCATATTCTTTACGTTGCGAAGAACCTTTCGTCACATGATAAGTGTTTTTATATATATTCATTTTTATATGAAATGTTAAAACCTTCGTCCCTCGTTTCATCCATATGGTGGCGTATATTTGATGAAATTCTCACATTTTAGCTAGCAAAGCGTCAGCCTTGATAGCTTAAGTTAAAGACAAAATTTTAAGGCCTTCTCAGAATTCAACGAGTGCAAAATGCCGCTGGAGGCTTAACCACTTAATCCATACGCCGTAAAAAGCAGTTCTTTAGTATTTAATGACTATTGCCAACTCTTTCTGTAAGTTCATCTGCTAGGGATTTTTAGCTCACATGAGCACATCGTCTTCAAAATGACTCTGATCAAAGTCTGCAAAAAAATTGCAGACGACAATTTAAGATTGATGAAAATTCTACAATATTTCATCTCTCTGGATAGAAAACAATGCGGAAAATGAAGAAATTGCTTGTAACAAGCAATTTCTTCATTTTCCACATTGTTTTCCACAACTATATTCTTAAGTAGCGTAAAAAGGAAGGATTGTGCTGGAATGGATTAACACTTTGGTTACTTGAAGCTCGTTCATTTATCATGATAACCTTTTACAAAGAAGATCACTCAACAAAACCATGCTTTGCTAGCTTACAGTACTTTCAGTACTTTGATTCAAATAAAAAGCCTATAGCATGTTTTTCGGTTATGTGATTGACTTATTTTTGCGTTACTAATTATTGTGCATACTCTATGTAATAATAATGATAATAATAAGAGTATAAATTTTATTAATTTACATGTAAATACTTTTAGAAATTTCAACTTCTTAACCAATTATGTACCCGGCTACAAAATTTTAGCTGGACCAAATTCAAAGAAGTTGCAGACGACAATTTTTAAGTGATTAAATTTTAGAAATCTTTGTATCTTGGTTAAAAATAAATCATTGTAGATAATGAAAAGTGTGCTTGTAACAAGCAATTTCTTCAATTTCAACAATGCTTTCAAAAGCATTTGTCTTGATGGGCGTCCAAAAGCGTCTTTGTTTGAGAATGAGTTAGTCCCCTATTCAGCACTGTGCAGCTGTATATTTTGATGACCGAACTTTTGATTTTTCATATATCGCCACCGCCAGAGCGCAGTTGGTAACGCATCAGACTCCAAATCTTCAATCATGGGGTGTCATGGGTTCGATCCCCGGCGGCGGCACATATCCTTTAAGTTGGATAGCAGCTGGAGGCTAAGAAAGAATGGCGGATCTGGTGCGAATTATACTAGGATCCATTGTTAGGTGCTCCAGCCGCGCAATATGACTGAAAAATTGTCAAAAAACGGCGCTAACCCCTATTCAAACAAACAAACATTTATCTTTTAAATGAACAGTCCCTATATCTTTCGAATATTTTTAGACGGAAGAAATAGGCCAATTTCAGTGTTAATCGAATAAATATTAACGTTCTATAAAACTGTAATTGACTAATCGCGGCTGTCAATGAAATAATCAGTCGACCAATGAAATCTTTCATTCAGACTGGAAGTTCGGTTTGAGCTGCGCCATTTCGTGCATCATTTTTGTTGGTTTGGCGACTAAAACGTCGTATCTACAGCTTACTCAAGCTGTTGTTACGACGTTTAGGTCGCTAACCAATCATTCTACTTATTTGTAACATGCTACTTGCCATAAATTTTGCAAAAGAATGCGGTAAAAAATCGAAACGAGACTGCCTGTCGAAGTCGATGGGCGTGGCTAACGTAAAGATTAGGTGGGGCTACCGATGGGTCAATTGTATTGAAATTTATTGCAGGCTGCCATTTATGTTAAAAACATGGATTACAAATAATGCCCAAACACACCTTATGATAGTCGCTTATCTATATTAGATAAGAAATACATCGGCCTGGGGGGGGGATATGATTTCTTGCTGGTTCCCACTGTTGACAAAACAACCTGTTTAAAGTTAATAGCCTTTTTCCAATCATTTTTTAGACTGGTCGAAATGGAAATAGGTTGAAGGTCACAAAACAAAGTGGTTTTAATTTGTAAAATTAGAGTGATATGATTTAGAAAACATTTTGAGAAAAGAAGAAATTGCTTGCTACAAGTAATTTCTTCTTTTCTCACAATGTGTTTCAAACCTATATTTTTTGGTGAGAAAAATGTGGGATTGTGGGTAAAGTAGCCAATAGGCGTAGGGAGAGGGTGGGCTGCAATATATATCAAGTTCTATTTAAACCCTTTAAAAAAATCACCATGTAGATTATAACGACCTTTAGAGCGTTTTATTTTAATTCGCAGAATCACTAAATCACCAAAACATAACATAGAGCAACAATGTAAAGTCTTGTGCAGAAATTTCAACAAATTTTGTGTTGGAAAAAGCCCCTGTGGTAAAAAAATGCAAAATACCAGCGATAAAAAAGAATAAATAACTCAGTTTGAAAAATAAATATAAAATAAATAGATAAAAAAGAAAAAAAAAGGACTATTCTCCCCGAATATATCCATCTCACAAAAAGTATATAAAAGGGGGGAAAAGTGTTCGGACGGAGGGACAGACGACGCGTCGACTATATGCCTCTCAAGACGTGCTTAGTTTTAATATTCGACCCTGAGCTGTAAAATTGACCTTGGAGCTACTTGAAAATTTGTTTCAAATGCCACATCTACTGATACAGACCAACTGTTTAATTATTACTAATCCATCCATAATTTAAGGTGTTATGTTCTATATATGCATAATTTTAATGAATGGCCTAGAACTGAGACCTTGACCTGGGGATTTTCTGATTTCCTTTCCAAATGGCATATCTACTCATGATAGAGAACAACTGTACAAAGTTATATTCAAATCTATCCATAATCGAAGGAGCTATGCTCTCGACAAGCTAAAATCTAATGTTTGATCTTTTATGACCTTGACCTAAGAGATATTCTAAAACCGGGAAATATACGTCGGCGCAATATCATAAGGAATTCACACGTGAAGTTTCATCCAATTTTGCCCAAGGGTTGTGGAGAAATCGAGGCGGAGGAGGAACAGAATAACGAACGGACGGACAGACGCAGCTCGTCTCTCAGGAAGCATAAACCCGGAGAGTTAAGGCATTTTGAAAATCTTCGGGTCTAGGGTTTATACGACTGGTACATGTTCGATGTTTCATTATTTGATAGGTATCTTACGTATCTGCTCAACAAGTGACCCCCTTCCATTAAATGTTTCGTTTTTAGCCAGGGATTGCGTAGCAATCTTGGGCTAAAGTTACCTCGGTAAAATTTCAACCCAGGCAGAGTTTAATGTAAAAACATCTAACGCAATTAATATAATATTCTGCCACTTGGAAAGTAGATCCGAATTGCACGACCACGAGTATCAATTAATACGGCCGATTGAGGCTAGATGAACGAATGCGAGATATGACTCAATGAAAGCCGGCGCTTGATGTACAGTCTTTTCCTGACAGTGTTCTGAATTCGGCAAAATCACCAAAATTGGTGAGTGAATGAGTAGAAAGGAGATAGATACTATATTGAGAAATACAATTTAGGTATAATCATATCGTATTGTTAAGAAAAAATAAAGTGATTGTTTTAATCCAAAATAATATTACTTATTCTAGAACGGTTCGTTTAGACGAAGTTGCTGTAAAGCTGATAAGCGAAGCTGTCAGTTTTATGCACGATTTGAATTTTTTCTTTAACAAATTAATTGGTCATTCATAGGATCATATTCGCACTGTCAGCACGACAAACTTTATGTACAGAAACTATTGACGGTTCTTGGAATCGTTTTTCTGACATACTCAACACATAAATAAATGAACACATACCTGATAACGCTAATGCCTAATAGGACTGCTAGAGAATAAAAAATAACTTTCGAGTAAATGTTTATTGATTGTATTCTCGCAGATCGGGAGTAAACTAAAATCGATCAATCGAATTTATATATCCCAATTAAATCAAGCACGGGAAAAGAGTTCATACTAAAACTAATAAAAGTTGTCTATCTTATTATAATCCCGTGTGCAAAGTGAATCCAAATCTATCTCACGAAGTAACCGTTCATAAATCAGGATGCAACGGGAAACTCCAAAGCAACCCTCAACATAGCTAAGAACTAGAACAAGTTGGAAACATTTGAAATGAAAACCAAAGTCCTAAAATGTTGAAAATAAAAGATGCATATGAAGAAAATGACATCGAAGTGATAATTGACAACAAAACTAGGTTTTAACATTCATATCCCTACAACAGTCTATAAGTCCAATAGGGTTCTAGGTATCATAATCAGAGCGTTCAAAATAATGGATAAAACGGTGATTCTCAGCCTACATATATATGTCCCTGGTACGTCCACACCTAAAGTGTGCTAGTCCACTTCGGTCGCCAAATCTTAACAGAACAAGTCCAATCAAGTCGCGATAGAAAAGGTCAAGAGGAGAGAAACAGAAGTAAAAAAAGCACAAGTCATTTATGAAGCAAAAGTCTATTCAAGTTAGTCCTCCCGTCACTTGAGTATAGAAGATTATGGGCATGTATGTTTCAAGTTAACAAAAATAACGAACGTGTTTGGCTTATCTTTAACAAAGAACCTGCCAGTATAACTGCAAATTCAATCAGCACCACAGGACATGATTAAGATATATGAAACAAACATAAAAGACAAAAATGCTGAGAAATCGCTTCGGCATAAGGGTGGTAAACTTGTGGAACAGTCTAAGAAGGGGAAAGGTAAATGCCCAGGGTTTAATTTGTTCAAGAACAAACTAATAGCCTCTGCAAAACAATCCTTCAAAATTGGAGCCTCAATTCTACTCTGAAGTTACAAATGTCATAGAACTATCGATATACAGGCATTGCTGACAACTTGCTGTTGTTTAAACGTTAAAACAGTATGGCAAAAAAAGGATAACAAATTTTGTTAATGGACTACTTTAGGGTACAACCACTCGGAAGAAATTCCGGAGTGGAGTTGACCCTACAACAATACGCTAGCACAACTGGCACATAAGGGCGGGATCAATGAGTAACCTAAATAGCTGAAGTTCTCCCTCATCATTTAATGCAATATATTTAAACATATTTAATCTTACGAATTCCCTATCTTGGCCAGGATATAAGTAGTATTGAATATTTTACTTATCACGGAAAACAACGTCCATGGGCGACCATAACCTAGTAAATGCAGCTTGAGAAATGTAGGTACGATGTTTCGATGGTCTTTCGACGACTTGGAATATCCTCATTTCATATATCTGAAAATGCAATTTTAAATAACACAAGCCAGCGTTTTGTAATTCCGATAAATCAATCTTGCGTCTATTCTTCTTTTCAAAATGATACTGGTCTTCTGAAAATGAGTACTCTTGAAAGATCGAAAAATATATAATATTGTTGAGCTGCAAGGAGTGAGCTGACTGACTTGGTCGGAGTTTACGTTCCAGTCTAAATCTAGATGGCCATTCTACTTTTTTAGGATTAATGTTTTATTGTACAAAGCTTACATATTATTGAACCCTGCTTGGTCCCATCTCCTTTTTTAGCTTTTTATCTAAGGAAGTTCTCTGATAGTTCATTACGTTTGACAGGTTAATATGCCTACGGAAATCCTTGTGGTATTCTTGTTTGTAGTATGGGTAACAAATTTGAAAAGCTATTCTCCTCGAAGTTTACATATGAACGATTTCAATAAGACTACCACTAATCATAAGAAGAAGTGCACATTGAAATATTTATTCAAGTCAAAGGTAACCACTTGACGTCAAGCTCTAATTTCCCCCCGCACAACTATATTCTTTATTGTTTTCATTTTCATTGAACTATTGTTGTCTTCAGCATTACTCCCACATTATCGCGAGCTTTTAACCCAAAGGGACAGACTTACTTAATATACTATTTGGCCGAAAATTTCACGAATTTTCATTGATATAATTGTTGGTGTTGATCTGTCATACAAACAAATACAAAGTGTGCTTCAATTAGGTTGGCCTTATAAATATGAACAGTCTTTCCTTCTAAAGTAAAGAGGGAGAGAAATACACACTTATCGGGAAGTCATAATCAAGTAACCGGGCATTGGTATTATATTCTTATAGCTCTGTGACTCTTCTTTACATGGGATGACTTCTAGATTTAATCATCAGAATTACATATCTGTATTAAACAGTTTGGCATGAGCAAATCTTTCAGTATTAGACAGTTTGGCATGTACAAATCTTGAAATATTACACATCTTTTGTCATGTGCTAATCTAAAGATCAATATCAAACATAAAAGTCAAAGGTAAATGTTTGGCAAATTCTTAGCCCCTATATTCAAGGCTGAATTTTCAAGTTTCTTTGCAGAAATATTCTAAACACAGGGATTTGTAACAATTGAATCTTTTAAACTATACATGTAAATATAGACAAAGGGTTGAACTTGTCAAAAATACGAACTTATGTAACTCGTACAAAAGACTTCAGACGTCGTTCAGTCATCAAACTCGGAGATCCTGAACACTGCACGTATGTAAAGGTAAATGTATAACCTGTGTGGTCTAGATTATTGATTTTCTAGGCAATGGGTTACATAATTTGTTATTAAATAAATATTCAATAAGCAAGTCGGGGTGAACCAGGTCAATGTTAGATTGAAAGGTGATATTTGACCCTATAAGGTGAGTGAAACACCAGGTGCAGGACTGCACAATATGGCCGACGCAAATGCCCTCGATGCGCCCAACACCTTAAGTTTGTCTTTCAAGATTTATATCACTGTTGCTAAACGTTGTTTAATATTCGTGTAGGTTATTCGTTTACCTTTACATTTATACACCATTCAACACAGAATATCTGAAATCGACGTCTGAAAGGTGACTTCATTCGTAGGAGGTTTGTTCAACCTTTCTGCAGTTTAATCCCTTGTATATATTTACATACATATTATGGGAAAATACCAACTATGACAAGTCCCTGTGATTCTAAACAAGAGACAAAATGATATTATACAAACCTCGGCTCTGCATCCCTCGGGCCAAGATTTAAGATAGAGATCAAAGGTCAAATTTTGAGTAATACATACTGTCCAGTTTGGAAGTTACATTTAAATATTGTGACAGAGTTGAAAATCAGCATATGTTAAAAGTAGTGTTTAACCCCATTCAATCGATCAATACAAAGAAGTTCGTATTTACAATATCACTACATATTTGCGGATAAGAAATAATATGAATGATAAGATAAATACGTAGATGATAAAAACAAGAAACAGAAAAAAATGATCACTAAACTTCATTTCTTGAATATGGAAATTGAACCGATAATTATTTAACGAAGGTAACTCATTAAGGTAGCATCAAACAATTAAAACACATTGTATTACTTATTCTCAATGAGGCCTTCAAACAAAACCACACACACACACACTCTCTCTCTCTCTCTCTCACTTTCACTTTCCGCTTCTCTCCCTCTCTCTCGCATACACATTCTCTCTCTCCTTCTGTATTTCTTTCTATCAATTGCTTACAAACTCCCTTTTATAAATCTCGTAAATACTATCATCTCAAAGACAAACTCAAACAATATTCAATTGATATACAATATTGACCCTTCCTTGCGTATACTTGAGTAACAATTTCATGCGCGACAAAATTAATGTTTTGATGAAACTATATAAGTTGATGAGTGTTCAAGAGTAACCTCTTGAAGGTGCCTGAATTCAGATCACTTTGGTGGTTCAAAATTCGATATTATACTATATTATACTACTCAAATGTAAATTTCTTAAACATACCCTAATTCATATTGCCAACCCAAAGAAAGATCTCGTAAAGATAACTTTTTATGAAGAAACTCCCGAAATAAACTTTTTTCTTTACTGCTTGATAATCGGTTGCCACGGTAACGAATTTCTTTACTATGATTTAGACGTGGCCATTTTACGCTTAAGGAGTTTAAACGACAATAAAGATTTACACAATAAATAATTTACCAAATAAACTACTAAAAATTTCATGAGAGCGAATTTACTTGCTATTGCAACATCTACCCGGTCTGTTATCAATATATTAAACATGTTTTTGTAGTGCAGAATAAGGTTTTATGAATGTAAATGTGAATAATGAACCCATAAATCGTGATAAACGAATTTTGATGAAATAGTCAGTGTTTGTGGATGCCATTGCATCGCAAGGAAAGTTGAATTTCTTGTTGACTTGAGTTTCAATAGTATATACATGTACCTGGTACAGTTGCATAACAATAATTTCATCAAATTCGTAACATTGTCCCCCCCCTTAAAAAAAACCCATTTTTTTCCAAATCTAGACCCCTTACTCTCAATGCTGAACTATATAGCATTTTGCAATAACGAGTATTTTGTGACAAGGCGTAGGTGGTGTTATAATCCCGTTTGGTGAAGGCTTTTGTAAGCTCACCTGAGCACAACGTGCTGAAAGCTAGCTTTTGTGATCGATAAATGTTCGTCTGTCCGTCTGTTCATCTGGTTGTTCGTCCGTAAACAATTATTAAAAAAAGCTCCTCCTCCTAAACCATACGGACTAGAGCTTTGATATTTGGTACATATCATCATCTATTGACCCTCTACCAAAATATTTCAAAGAATTACTGTACTCAGAAATCTAGCCCTTTTCTGGCGATCCCTGATTTTAAAAGTAAATCTTTGAAAACCTTCTCCTCCCATACAATCAGGCATAGAGATTTAATAATTAGCATGTAACATCACCTTATGACATCTCAAAAAAAACTCCAAATAATTACCATGCCATGAAAATTAGCCCCTTTCTGTGCGATCGCTGGTTTTAAAGAGGAGAAAATAAGGAAATCTTTGAAATTCTTCTCCTCACAAGCCATAATGCCTAGAGATGTGGTATTTGGTATATTTATTGGTACGTTTATTGACCTTCCATGAAAATACTTCAAAGAACTGCCGTATTCTGGAAATCATCTCTTTTCTGTGCAATACCTGATTGTACAAATGAATAAAGAAGGAAATCTTTGAAAATCTTCTTCTCCCAAGCCATAGGGCCTAGAGATTCGATATTTGGTATGTTCCAATGTCTATTGACCCTCTACGAAAAAAAAACTCAAATGAATAGGTGCAATCTGAGAATAGGCCCTTTTCTGTGCGATCCCTGATTTCACAAAGAAATAAAGAAGGAAATCATTTAAAATCTCCTTCTCCCAGACCATAAGGCCCAGAGCCTTGAAAATCGGTATGTATCAGTGTTTAAAGCCCTTCTCTCAAAATCTTGCAAGAATTACCATATTCTGAAAATTAGCCCTTGTCTATGCGATTCATGAATTTACAAAGAAATAAAGAAGGAAATCTTTGAAAATCTTCGTCTCCCAAACCATAAGGCCAAGAGCCAGATATGTGGTATGTATTAATGTTATTTGGCTCTAGCTGTGTCTCTTTTATACAAAACAGTACTGTTATTTACTGATGCCACAGGTGGGCAATTTAGAACCATCATAGTCCTTTTGTTTAAATCAGCCTTCTTTCAGAGAAAAATATGCAGTTAATTAGAAAAAAAAGTAAAATAACAAAATTACTTGGGACAAATATTACCCTTTTTCCTCAAATATTTTTACGAAATGGTCTAACTGGATTATTGGTAAATTGTTTACCTAGATTGGTTCCAAAGTCTCAATGATTTAACTGAAATATTGCTGACTAGGCGAGAAATGATATGTTTCAAAACCTTATTGAAGTCGTATCCATAAAGTTCCCCGAAGACTGTAATTGGATCTGGTTACTAAATTTTTTAGCACGCCTCCTCAAGGTGAGTATTTGTGATCGTGCCATGTCCAGGAATCGAGTGTCTATATTTCCTTAACCCCAATACCACACAATCGCAATTTTACAACTCTCAAGAAAAAAGGTTTTTGAAATCATTGTGGAAAATGGAAAATTCGTCATTTTTAAAATTTTTATACCAAGTACAAAAATAGATTTCTAAAATTTCATTAACTTGAAATCGTAATCATAAACAGCTTTCAGTTGTGTAAAGTCTAAAATATTGTATTTTTGAAACAGGATAGATATATTTTTAAACTACAGTAAATGGTATATTAGGCGACCACTTAAGGGGCGATAAAAAGTGGTCGCCTAAGAGAAATGACGCTTAACCCATTCAAACACAGTGGAATTTAGACCGGTCCAAATTGAAAGGAGCTGCAGACGACAATTTCAAGTTGATGGAATCTTACATTTTTTCGTCGTTTTGCATAGAAAACATTGTGGATAATGAAGAAATTGCTTGATCCAAGCAATTTCTTCATTTTCCACAATGTTTTCCAAAGCTTTATCGTTGAGGGGCGTAAAAAGGAGGGATTGAGTGGGAATGGGTTAATACACTTTTTTGCCAAAGATTTCAAGGACTGATTACATCAATTATTACGAACTCACTCTTAATCCTATGTTGTTGGGAATCATTAGAATCGTCTCATTTAGATGATTCTAATGTCTTCCAACAATATAGGATTTAGTCGTTATTTTACTTTTTAGCAATATAGCTACACTGCGTAAGCGCTTTTGCTTTTGAAAAGTGATTCGATTATGGTCGCTTAATGGACGTGGTCGCTTCATAGAAGTGGTCGATTATGCACGATCGACTGTAATCCAATGAATCATTCTTCATGAAACTTCATAGAGATGTTCCACGATTGTCAAATGGGGTTTGACCATGTAGAGCAGGACAATTCTTGCAAAGTATACATAAAACAATCTTGAGCCAGTAAGATGTTTAATAATAAAATCTTGAATATATTTTGATATAACCAGAAAAGTCTAGTTACAACAATACTCGGGAGTCCAAATTGTTCTAAGAGCATACATGCTGGTAGCGTAACTTGAAAATTTATAAAAGGCCAATATTACACTAGAACCTTATAAAGATACAATACGCCATTTTTATTGAAGGAGTAATTCGGTTTAACGGTCCGCTCTATTTTCTGCCAGTGTCCTCTTTTCTCTAACTGGTCCATCTGGTTATCAAGCTTGTTATCACTGTATTCTTCCGCCGTCTTCAAATATTCTTCTCTCATAACTATACAGATATATCCACCTTATAAAATACAACAAAAAACATCAAAAATTTAAATGACCAGTCGCTGGCCCTGCCTACTAACAACTTTCGCTACGCCCATTGACTCCGACAGGAAGTTCCGCTTCGATTTTAAACGGTACAATTTTGCAAAATTTATTGCAAGTAGCATGTAACACAAAAGTAAAAAGGTAAGTTGGCGACCTAAACGTCGCAATTAAAACTTGAATAAGCTGTAGTTACAACGCATATGTCGCCAAAACCAACAAAAATGTTTCACGCAAATGGCGACAAATACCGGAGTTCAGATGTATTTCCGTTTATTTATCGTCTCTACCGAAGCACATGCCCATATGAGCGACGCCCCCAGAAGACGGTTAGTTGTTACGGGGGATAGTGCAAGGATACAGGACGAAACTACTGAGAGCCCCGCCTTGTTCTTTAACGTGCTCGATGGATAGCATCGTCACACGGGGCCTCGGTTTAACGTCTCATCCGAAAGACAATTAGTTAGTTAGTTGATATGGTCAGCCCAGGGCAAGTAGCATGTAACACAAAAGTAAAAAGGTTAGTTGGCGACCAAAACGTCGCAATTAAATCTTGAATAAGCTGTAGTTACAACGCATATGTCGCCAAAACCAACAAAAATGTTTCACGCAAATGGCGACAAATACCGGAGTTCAGAGCTTAATCATAGACTGTTTAAATAACATTCCGGGCTGAATTAATGAATTGATTGGTTGATTGATTCTTTAATTGACAGTCGCGATTGGTCAATATCTACGACACAATGAAGAAAAGAAATCAATTTAAGAGATAAATAACATACCTGTTTCCATAGAGGTATGAAACGAAGCAATTATTGTGGTTGTTAGCGCGCAAAGTAGATCCATGAAAAACCGCGCAAAGTAGATCCATGAAAAACAATGTGTAAATTTTGCTTTGCTTTTTAGCTAGCAAAGCGTCAGCTTTGATAGTTTAAGATAACAGACAAACTTTTGAGGTCGTCTCAAAGGTCAACGAGTGCAAACTGCCACTGGAGGCTTAACCACTAAATCCGTTAAATGCCTACGCCATAGAAAATAGTTCTTATGTATTTCAGGAATATTGCAAATTGTATTCAAATTGTAGAGAACTCTATCAAAAGCTTGCTATTTAACCCATTCCCAATCAATTTCGCATTTTAAGCATTTGGAAAAAAAGCTTTGGAAAACATTGTGGACAATGAAGAAATTGCTTTTACAAGCAATTTCTTCAATGTCCACAATGTTTTCTACCCAACAAGAGAGAGTTTTCTTAATTCAATCATGTTTTGCTAGCTTACAGTACTTTCAGTACTTTGATTTAATATTTAAATAATACGACATGGGGAGTAAATATTGTAAATATTGATTAATGAAACGAAAATCTAATCACGCATAGGAATGGATGCGCTTTGCTTTGTTTCGTACCTCCATGGAAACCGGTTTGTTTTTATCCCCTATCACCTGGAGATGATCTTTAATAGTGCACTTATCTCTTATGGATTAATCACCGAGTGGTAGACAGACAGGTTAAAGGAACAAACACAAACAGAACTGGAGACAACAACAGAGTCAAAACCTCCCTTCGAAGCATCCAACATCAATGTTGCCCTGGAAAAGATCTGGTCCAAAATTCAGGACCTCAAATTATTGGAAGGGAGATCGGCTCTTGCAAGGGCTTAACACCCAACCCTTCCCTACCCATAAATTTAGTTATCTGTTCAATCATAAATTTTGTTGTCAACTTTGTGTCATCGTAACAAACTTAGCCTCCAATGGACTCTAAAGGCTGATTTCTGCTGGCAAGCCACGTTATCTCTGTTAAGCCCTTCCAAGAGTTGACAGACGATGGAATCCAGATCAAACAGCAGCTTACCTCCACTGTCGGTAAGTCTAGTTTAATCATCTAATTAAAGCACATGAACTTGTTACGTCACCGAGGTAGTTGACCAATCGAGTCTGTCTATCAAATAACCAGTCGACCAATGAAATCATTAATTTAGAAAAGAAATCAGTTTTGAACTCTGCCATTGGCCACTATTGTTGTTTACCATTTCAGTTGGTTTGGCGACCTAAACGCCGTAACTACAGCTTATTCAAGCTGTGGTTACAACGTTTGTGTCGCCAACTAACTGTTGTACATGTTTGTTACTGGCTATGAAGTTTGCAAAATAACACCGTTTAAGATTGGAGCGGGACCTCCTGTCAGAGTCAGTGGGCGGGGATAGCGGGGTAAGTGGGCTGGACCAGCGATCTGGGCCATTTCTTGTATAAATTTCCATTGGTATTAAAACACGCGAGTGCAAACGGGCAACTTTTCTAAAATCACCATTTCTTAATTGTTGTTATCGCCGCTGTCAATCAAAGAAAAGATCCACCAATCAAATCATTCATTTAGACCGGAAGTGAATATTGGCCGGCATTTATGTGAATCATTTTTGTTGGCTTAGAGACTTAAATGTCGAAACTACAGATTATTCAAGCTAAAGTTATGACGTCTATGTCGCAAATCAAACAATATGATTTCTTGTTACATGCTTCTTGCCATAAATAGTCGAAAAAACCGCTGTTTAAATAGAAGTGAAACCTCCTGTCAGAGTCAAACGTAGGCGGGGCTAGCGATTGGACAATTCCGTTAAAAACCAAAGAAAAAATGTTTCTATCATGAATTAAGATTTAAATTGTTAGAGCTTCTTACCTGGTTTAACGATCCTGATCATTTCAGAAAGCGCTGATACAGGTATATGACTGGCTCCCATCCCACCGCTTATTGCTATACAGTCATAGGAATCTAGAAAGTAGCGTACAAGGATTTGTGCTCATTCCGAGAAGAAGTAATCTACCAGTTCTATACGGTAGTACACTGGGTCATAGAATCAACCGACGGAAGATTCTGTCGTTCTACCGAGTTTGCCAAATAATGATTGTATATATCGTCGGTGTACGAGTAAAATGTCGTAACTACAGCTTTAATAAAGCTGTAGTTGCGACATTTTGCTCGAACACCGATGAAATGTTCATAGAATGCTTCAAGGAAAGATCCATTACAAACCAATGCATAATTTGTTGCAACCAGCCTGTGGTCACATACCGGTAACATGTAGATTTACTTACAAAAATAGTCAACAAAAAGTCTTAACGATTACGCGCTTCTAGGAATTAAGCACCCCCATAAAAAAGTTTTAAAAAATCAAATTTTGCCCATTTGTGCATTTAAGAAATAGAATATTTGTTTACTTTTCGTGTATTATTTTATCGTTAATTTCGTGGCTCCGCCGTTCTTGGAAATACATGTAGCTTTTGTTGTTCACTCAATGAAAGATAAATCGACCCCACACTGAAGGAAAGACAACAATTGTCTACCTCTGGCTTTGAGGAATCATTGAAAGTGGACATGAAAGTGTTCAAAACCTATTGTTTCATTACAAAAAATAATCAGACAATCATTCAAAGATACTTTACCTGTCTGTATACAGGCTGTGTTATCTGACATGTAGTCACAAATTAATTTCGTGTAAATATTCTTCTCTCTTGACATGTCGAGCATTCCTTGTGAAGCATCGAGACCATCGATGTTCCGAAATCCTTGAGCAAGGAGCTGAAAAAAAGTTATACAGGTGTTTGTAAAAACGGATTTCAAGATTTTATTTGACCTGTCGGTGGTATTAGATTAATTGCTGATTCGAATACTTCCCGGTTATGTCGGCTGGTGCAATGAATTAGCGTATTCTCATTCCGACG
This sequence comes from Fragum fragum, assembly GCA_946902895.1. Taxonomy (NCBI): domain Eukaryota; kingdom Metazoa; phylum Mollusca; class Bivalvia; order Cardiida; family Cardiidae; genus Fragum; species Fragum fragum. The sequence continues at coordinate 11,790,759 of OX336374.1, forward strand.
TTAGTACAATTTCTACCTAGCCATCCGTTTTCTAATCCTGTCTGACCAATCGCGCCTGTCAATCAAATAACCAATCGACCAATGAAATCATTTATTTAGACCAGAAATGAGTTTTGAACTCCAACATTGGCTGCCATTTTTTTAAGCTTTTTTGTTGGTTTAGCGATTAAAAAGTCTTTACCGAAGAATATTCAATCTGTAAGTACGACGTTTAAATCGCCAATCAACTATTCTACTTTTTATTAAATGATACTTTCCGTAAATCAAGCAAAGTAACGCTGGTAAAATTCGAAGCGGCTCTTCTTGTCCAAGTCAACGGGCGTGGCAAACGCAGTAAGTGGGCGGGACCAGGAATTGGCCAATTAGACGTTATTTTCCGCTTGCAATACACCTCCCAAAACGGACCCTACGAAACAAACAAACAAAGTCGGTCGGTATTGATTGACACCTACTATCTTTCGTTCAATAGCGCATGTCGTCATGTTTTGGGTGTGTTTTGTTGTTGTTGTTGTTTGTTTGTTTGTTTGTTGTTGTTGTTTCAGGGGCGGCGGGATGCATAAAGAAGTTGACATTAATGCCTGCCGAGCCTAGTTCTGTATGAATATATTCTACGTACCTTTTCACCGAGAAGTCCGGTACCCGAAGCAACATCTAGGACTCGAACATTTGCCACGTTGTCGGTATAAATCTCCTTTAGTTTGCTGGCAACATAGATCGGACCGTTGTAAATCCCTTCTTTTGTAAGATCCTGAAGACCAAAGATAAAACGTCATGTGAAAGTTTGAATGATATTTTCCGGTGCATCGACAGCTGTGGTCATTAAGCGCGCAAGTAGTTTGAGGACAGTATAACATAAATTTGTTTATTCATTTATGGGGTTTTACGCCGCTTTCAACAATCTTTCAGTTATATCGCGGCGACTGGAGCACCTAACAATGGAATCCTGGTATTTCTCACACCAGTACTACCATTACACCCTTTCCTAGCCTCCAGCTGCTATCCCACATTGGTCTACGATTATCGACCCATTGGTGAGAGACAAATAGTCAGAAAGGATGAGTGCCGCCGTCGGGGATCGAACCCGGGACCTCTAGATTAATAGTCCGACGCGCTACCAACTGCGCTATGACGGCGGCCGACATTATAACATAAAGCATACAGAATAATACAAAGGCAACCACAAGACAATAATTGATAGATGAGAGATGAAACAAAAACTAATAAATGAAGACCCTTTTGGTTGTCTGTGACGACATACCATTCGTCACATTTGTTCCGCCATAAGAACTGTATCTGTGACAGAGGTAGGCCTTCAGTGGATAATTTGTATACCCCGTTTAACCACACAAGGTCTCACGCACAAGGTAGCGCTTTTAATTCCAAAACTTTTTTTACATTAAGATAAGAAATGTTAGCTTTGGAATACAAGCCACCAAATTGCTGCAATCCTGCAGGAGTTACGAGGAAAGCAGTAGAAGTCTTCTCCTACGACAGGCCACTGAAAAGGCCGAGGAACGATTCTGGGAATATGCCTGGCACCCCAGGTACTAATATGGTTATGGAAAACACACTGATATCAATCATCAGTCGATACATCGATTGCTTAGTGCAAAAACATCATAAGTGTCTATACTTTGTATAGACACTTATGATGTTTTTGCACTAAGCCATCGCAATATCTATGTTTAAGTTCGCCAAAAATATAAATAGTAAATTTCACAAGCGTCACTAAAATCCTGGATCGTTTCAAATCTTGTACGCAGAAACTGTAAACAAAGAGAATACATATACTTTATAAAGATGCCTTCCTTCTATAATTGCTCAGCGAAATTGCTCGACCGACCACCACTATTGAGCGAGCTCTTCCATTAACCCATTACCACACAAGAAAAAAATAGACTGGTCCAAATTGAAAGAAGTTGCAGACAACAATTTCAAATTGATGAAATTTTAAAGATCTTTGTCTTTAAGGGCAGAAAACATTGTGGAAAATGGAGAAATTGCTTGTGACAAGCAATTTCTTCATTATCCACAATGTTTTCCAAGCTTTTTTCTTAATGGTCTTAAAAAGGAGGGATTGTGTGGGAATGGATTAAGCGACCACAAAAAAACCCCTTTTTCGAAAATTAATAGCTCTCATAAAGATATGGTCGTATATCATACCTAAGTCCAATGTTGTCCCAACACCTTAGGATTTATAGAGAATTCTGTACTCATTTAGGTATTGCAATCGAATTATTTCTTCATGTGTTTCACAAAAATGATTTATACTGATTCGAGTGATCAGTGAACATTTAAGCATTCATTCTCTAAAGCTACCACTTTTTTATCGTCTAAGGATGGTCGCTTTATACAGTAAAGCGTCATTAATCGGCATCAGAGTCTCTTTCAAGTTAGACAACTGCAAGCTTTCGTTGTCTGATAATGCGTTTAACAAAGTCGTGTACCTGTTCATAAGATGGAGCCCAGTCAGTATAGACCGTCGCCATTTCTTTCAAGGATAATCCGTTTCTGTGTGCGACAGCATCTCGTTCATGGATTATTGCAAATTCTTGGTTCATTTTGTATTTTATATACTGAAAAATACCAAAAAATCATATACAAAGGCAGTATTCGCTGGCTCTTAGATTTGGAACTACTAACTGGTCAAGACCAGAGAGAGACAGAGAGAGAGTGAGAGAGAAAGAGAGGGAGAGAGAGAGATGTAACAAACTGAACGGAGCCATAGTTGAGCATAATACTGACTTTAATGTGAAGAGCTCCTAACAAGGTAGACTGGATATACATGTCTTAAACTATTATAGACTAGAATACATGACATCCCCCTTTTTATACAAGGTTGCTTAATATCCAAAAACTTTATCAACATCTTTTTCAACATAGATCTCTATAAAATACAAAAGCTTTCTAAAACGTTTGTGAACCATAGATTAGATCTATCTCATATCAGAGACTAATAAGTTTCATTCAAAGATCCTGGTCAAAATCTTTTTCAATAAAGTTAATTATTCATTCTTCTTTTAAAGATTGTTTCATCTAAATACATGTTTAAATATGCTCATTTTAGTAATAGTTAACTTGCTTAGTAACTGTAAACTTAAATGAAAATTACATCATAACAGAATCTAGTCTGCGCTCATCCACTGAAGATACCTGAGTTTTGTGCATTTAAAGTCTGCCTATTTAACACTCTCTCTTTTCTCTTTCTCTCCTCAAAATTAACACTTCCTAAGTACCTTTACTGATAATAACAACGTTGACTTTTTTTTCTTCAATTTAAACTTTTCACTGTATATTCATCTTCACATAGCTTTACTTAAAGTAAGCACTTTCTTATTTTTGACTAGACCTTAAAACAGTAGACTAGAATAACTATTTACACTTAAGCACTTGCTTAAAAACGCACAAAATCTTTGTACTTTTCAGGCACTTTCACTGCTCGTCCTGAACGTGTTATATACGATGGCGGTTTAATCGCTGATTCTATTTCATGTTGCGGAGCTGGTTCTGGTAATCGTGATGGTAACGACTGTGATCGGACAGTCTGATCCTGATCCCTTTCATAGTGATCTGGCTCCGGCCTAAATTCAGCTTTTGTCGGTTTCAGATGGTATCTGTTTCTTCTCAACTTTCTTCCTCCCATCGTTTCAACTATGTACGACCTTGGACTATCATGTTTTTCTATAACTCTTCCTGGTACCAGCTTATTATTATGCCAAATCATCACTTTCTGATTTTGATACAGTTCTGCTAGTGTTTTACCAGTACGATTGTTATAGTAATGCTCTGATTTCAATTGTCTTTCTCTTAGATCTTTAGACACATCACTATCTTTCGGCCTTTCTTTCAAAAGTTCTGTTCTCACCGGTAAGCTAGATTTCAGCCTTCGACCAATGTGTAGCTGTGCTGGTGATTTATCGATCCCTTCCAGGGGTGTATTTCGATAGTCCAATAACGCTTTCTGAGGATCTGTACTCTTTTTGATCATGTGTTTTACTGTTTGAACATAGCGTTCCGTTTGACCCATACTTTGACTGTAGTGGGGACTCGATGTTGTATGCACAAACTGGTATTCTGTCGCGAAATTCCTGAATTCTTGACTCGAAAACTGTGGACCGTTGTCTGTGACCAGCTCGTCTATGTAGCCATATCTCGCAAACTGTTTTTTCAGGTAGGCGATTACATTTGATGAGCTCAAATTGTCCAACTTTTCAACTTCAGGCCACTTTGAATAATAGTCAACAGTCAAAAGATAGTGCTGTCCATGTAATTCGAACAAATCTGCACCAACTTTCGATGACGGTCTATCTGGAATTTCACTCGATATCATTGGCTCTTTATGATTGTTTTTTTGATTGTTCAATGCACATACACGACATCTCTCCACTACTTCTTGTATTTGCTTCATCATTCCAACCCAAAACATGAATTCTCGCGCTCTTCTTTTACACGCAACAATTCCTTGATGAGTCTGATGAACGATAGTCAACATTTCTTTGCGCATCTTCTGTGGAATGACAACTTTCAACCCTTTGTATACTATCCCATCAACACAAGTTAGCTCATCTCTGAATGACCAATATTCCCTTATGCTCACTGGCACTTCATTCTTCTTTTCTGGCCACCCATTTTCAATATACTGTATAACACAACTCAAGTCTTTGTCGTCTGCTATAGCTTGTTTCAATTGTTGATACTTTTGGGGAGTCATGGGTAGGTGCGCATTCAGCTGTATTTGGTTTACATCAATGTCTGGAACTTCTTTTTCCTGTGTTTCCGGTAAGTTCATTCTGGACAATAAATCCGAAACAAACATAGTTTTACCTGGTTTATAAATCACTTTAAAGTCATATTTCTGCAACTGCATCAGAAATCTTGAAATTCTAGCTGGCGTTTCTGCTATCAATTTCCTGAAAATGATTTCTAAAGGCTTATGATCTGTTTCCACCATGAACTCTCTTCCATACACATAATGATGAAATTTCTCGCAACCAAAAACAATGGCTAATGTTTCTTTTTCAATCTGAGAGTACTTTTGTTGTGTTGGATTCAATGCACGTGATGCATAAGCAATCGGTCTGTCATTTTGTAATAACACAGCACCCAATCCATACGAGCTAGAGTCAACATTTAATGTAAGCTTCTCTTTCGGATTATAAAATGCTAAAACCGGTGTTTTCGTAGCCATTTCTTTTAACCTACTGAAACTTTTCTCCTGCTCAGATTCCCAAAACCACTCTACATTTTTTTCCAAAAGTTTTCTTAACGGTGCACTTACTTCAGACATATTTGGCAAAAACTTCTGTAAATATGTAATAAAACCAAGAAAAGTCTGCAACTCTTTCTTATTTTGTGGTTTGCTCATTTCTTTAACTGCTCTGACCTTTTCTGGATCAGCCTCTAAGCCATTTTTACTTATCTTATGACCTACATAGATTACCTCATCTTGTCTAAATTGACATTTTGACAAATTTAGCTTTAAATTATGCTCTTTCACTCTCTCAAGCACTCTTTTTAGTCTAACATCATGTTCTTGTACATTCTCACCCCAGACAAGTATATCATCAACAATGACTTGAGCACCTTCTAGATCCTGTATCATTTCTGTCATGACACGTTGATACATTTCTGGAATTGACTTAATACCAAAAGGAGCCCGTAAAAATCTGTATCTACCAAATGGAGTTTGGAATGTTGTTAGCTTGGAACTTTCCTCGTCTAACAGCAAAGTCCAAAATCCACTTGTAGCATCTAAAGTACTAAATACCTTTGCATTTGGCATTTCTGAAACGACCTCTTCCACCGTTTTCATTGGGTAATGCTCCCGTAAAATTGCTTCATTTAAATGTTTGGGATCTATGCAAATTCTAACATCACCTGAACTTTTAGTAGCAGTTACAAATGAATTGACTCACGGAGTCGGTTCTATTTGACGCTTAATGACGTTCAATTCTTCCATTCTTTGTAATTCTGCTTTTACCTTTGCCTTTAAAGAAATAGGTACTTTGCGTGCAGGCTGAATGACTGGTTTGATACTGGGGTCAACCTTAATATGGTATGTACCGGGTAAGCAACCAAGACCAACAAATACATCAGAAAATTCTTTTTCAATAGAATTTACCCTCTTTATGAGGCCAATGCTTTCTGACGTTTCACCACTCAAAATTGAGTTTGATTTTGTTTGGACAACATAAAAATTTGTTAGCAATTTTTTATTTTTCCATTTAATCGGCAGCTTTAGGACACCTTCAGGCATCATTTTGTGTCCTGAAAATGCCCGCAAAGCTACTTCAGCTTTTTCTAATGGACCTTTTATGTTCAGTTTCTTGAAATCTTTTGCAGACAAGACATTGCATTTGGCACCTGTGTCCAACTGAAACTTAATACAAGTATCATTGACCAATAAATCTTCAACAAAAACATCTGTCTGTTTTTTACGACAATTGCTTGTCAAGCTACCAACGAATATAGCATCAAAGTCATAATCGTCCAATTGATGAACTTTTTTGCCATCTTCCCTGGTTTTGCACACTCTGGCAAAATGATCTTTCTTTCTGCATTTATTACAAGTTTTTCCAATAGCAGGACATTTCTTGTTTCCATGGTTGTTTCCACACCTCGTACAGTCAGTTTTCTTTGATCGACCCTTAAACTCCTTCTGAATTGGCTTTTTCGACTTCCCAATCGTGTGAATATTTGGATCTTCTCTAGTGTTCATACTCTGAAGCTGCTGCTGATTGATTTCATACGACCGCGCGACATCTACAGCCCTATCTAAAGACAAGTCCGACCCCTCACTGAGAAGCCTCTCCTTCACCTTTGCGTTTTTTGTACCGCAGACTATCATATCCCTAACCATCTCATCAGGACGATCGTACCCACAATCTTTCACCATAGTCTTGACCTCTGTGATAAATTGCTCAGCTGTCTCAGATTCCAATTGTCTTCTGCCCATAAATTTGTATCTGGCAAAGACATTGTTTGATTTAGGCTTTACAAATGTCTCATACTGATTCATTAAGTGGTCCAAGCTCTCTGCCTCATCTGCCGATAGAGTCCAAGTTGCATACACGTCACGGCCTTTCTGCCCTACCCAGATCATTAGATAGGCACATTGTTCTTCTTCTGATTCCTCTTTTAGTGGTCCCTTAAAAAAGAATTGGCAGTGGGCTCTAAAACTTTGCCATGCCGCCGGGAGATCCGCCGCGTCCCAGTTCATTACAGGAGTACAACCTGTTAGACCATCCACCTCCGGAAATTACGCCTACAATGTGTGACTGGAGTCTCAATGCAACGTTTATCTGACATCTCATGCGCCGATGGCAATTATTTGTGGCGATATTCGTCGTTTTTTGACTTCTGACACCATGTAACAAACTGAACGGAGCCATAGTTGAGGGGTCATACTAAAACAAGCCCTACAGAGATTTATAGCCCTACAGACGCCCTATGGAAATTGTACACGCCCTACGAGTATATAAGCGATAATGGTGTATAATTTTTAGATTATAGGATTGAAATTAACATTTTTCTTTATATTTCGAAATATTTTCTGTGAAATTATCTTATTTATGATGATTTTGATGTTTACAATTGCCAAAACCTGACCGGAAGTAACTTGAGGAAACCTTCCACCGTTTAATGAGATACCCCTCAAATCTACAGTCAAATTTCTATTTAAATACTCCTCGTAGTTAGAAATGGAATTTGTTTATTGTAATTTTTATTAAATTTTTCAGATTTATCTTCAGGTTTTAAACGATTATTCGAGTTTAAATTGTAAAGACAAGGGAGGCAACTCAATTTAGTATAGGCTAGAATATAGGAAGGGAGATTTAGCTACCAAATGACAAAATTGGAAAGATCTTGTCTTGCCGAAGATAATTCAAAGCTTGTTCAAATTTCAAGTGCCTGATAACGTAGACATTGTTAGAAAAGTAGAAATTATTTGTTACCATGAATAAATTTCCCCCTTTCTCGCATTTCTTTCCAATGTAAACCCCTGTAAATTGTTTTATAACTAGTCTTAATCAAAAGAGGTTGTTACCATGAATAAATTTCCCCCTTTCTCGCATTTTTTTCCAATGTAAACCCCTGTAAATTGTTTTATAACTAGTCTAAATCAAAAGAGGTTGCTGATGATGTTGAAAATTGGATGCAATTTGCAATGAAATGATTCTATATGGTAGAAAATATTGTGGAAAAAGGTGAAATGGCTTGTGACAAGCTATTTCTTCTTTTTCCTCAATGTTCCTCATCTTTGTATACTGTATATGTGATGTACGTCCCACCAAAGCGACCGAGTGTGGCTATCAATAATCGTCTGCAAGAGGAAATTAAACAGTCTGTAGTGAAGAGGGTCAACTACTGTCTGAATGAAATGCGAAAATCATGTGAATTATAAATACTGTCAAAGAACATGTGGTTACGATGTCTTGGACAATAACGACTATATGCCGAGCCAAGCCAATTAGAAATGAAATAAATATCGCCACTCAGCATTCTCCTTTTTTACGCATTTGTCGTTGTTAGAAATATTGTAACTGCGTAAGAACACATCGTGAGAACCGAGTAGTTACTTGTTAAAACCTGTTTCTCCTATCACGATATTTCTCTTATAAAATTACTCAGTTACGTAAATTTTGGGGTTTTGTGTGAATGGATCAAATAAATGGATCTTTTGATCTTTAGTTCATGGACCATTGATAAAAACAAGATAATTTGTAATCACAGATTCATAGAAACATGCCCAGCGAAAATATTCTTGTAACATGGAAAAGTTTCGAGTCTGATCAGGCTAGCTGGATCTATACTTTTCTCAGTGGGGAAGATTTTCTTGATCTGGAATAGCCATCATAGCTTATTGTACAATAATTCTCGGAAGGACATTTAAGAATGACACCTGCTTCATTCTATCCCGTTTTGCCTAGTGCTTGTTTAACCAATTCGTAGACAATGTTGCCTATTTACGCTCCAAGAGAAAAAGTTGTTAGAAACATTGTGGAAAATGAAGAAATTGCTTATTGTCAAGCAATTTCTTCATTATCCACGATGTTTCCTTCCCCACAATGTTTCCTTCCCTGAAAAACATATGCTTAACATTCAATGAGCTGAAAATTTTCGTCTTCAGCTCTTATGAATTTGGACCAATCTTCAATTTTGGGGCTTAGACAATGGGCGAGATGTCTTGTGAGTAATATTCATAATTTCATATAAAAACGATTAACTGTTTGTAGATTTTATCGATACGTAGAAATGGCTTTCTAATGTTAAGCGGGAAAGATTGAGAATTGATTAAACAGAGGACATGAAAAGACTATATCGTCGGTGAAAGACCAAAACCTCGTTACTTCAGCTTGAACAAAGATTCGATGTTTTGGGAAAACACCGGTGATATCTGTTCTCTCAACTCTAGACCGGTACCGCCGTCAACTTTAACAAGGGCTTTATTAAAGTCGACAGTGGTACCAGTCTATCTCAACTCTTTCCTGTTCAGACTCTTTTTTGTTCAGACCTTTTCCAGTCTATTTTGATTGCGAATAAAGAGTTGCTTCCCTTGCAATGCATCTAGATCCTTTTGTATCTTAAAAGTCTTTTCTAACCTGAAATTATATCAAAAGAAAGATAAAATCAATACATGAATACTTTGTTTCTTAAAAATACTGATATGTGGACAGGTATTTGCTTATGAATTTGTTGAGCGATCAATAAACGATAGGGCGTTTCGTGATGTACTTCCGATCAAATTATGTGATATTATAAACATCAATATCATCAGAAATAATCAAAATTCACAGAATTCTTTTTGAAGTAAGAAGAAAAATGTTATTTTCAATCATTTTAACTAACAATGATTCACTATTATAGCTTCTATACTCGTAGGGCGTGTACAATTTCCATAGGGCGTCTGTAGGGCTATAAATCTCTGTAGGGCTTGTTTTAGTGTGACCGATAGTTGAGCATAATACTGACTTTAATGTGAAGAGCTCCTAACAAGGTAGACTGGATATACATGTCTTAAACTATTATAGACTAGAATACATGACAAGAGAGAGAGAGAGAGAGAGAGAGAGGAGAGAGAGAGAGAGAGAGAGAGAGAGAGAGAGAGAGAGAGAGAGAGAGAGAGAGAGAGAGAGAGAGAGAGATGAAAGAGATTAAGCGTGTAGCCAGCTGTGCTCACAATCTTTGGGACTTTAGTTACGACATTTTTCTCGCTTACCGACGATTTAATCGCTACCATTAAAGACCGCGTTTCCTTATTGAGTATTGGAGAAAATCGCTAAGCTAAATGCCAGTGTTCATGAGAAATAATCAAGAATAAATTGTGATTACTTGTTGGTTAATATTAAATTTTAGCTGTGTCTCAAATTTCCTGCGTTAAGATTCACCAGGTCATAAGGATTCACCCTTTTGAAATTGGGAACGACCCATAAAAATATAACGCACAAAAAGAAAACGAACAAACAGGCAACTAAAAAAGAAAAAAAAAAGATGAAAATGGGCCATTATGACAATCTCATCGATGTAACCGATTACATTTGAGTAGCCACGATTATGGCATTATCATAATTAATACAACTTTGTCCGAATGGTCGGTTTTTTTATCAGGTTATGATGATTATGATATCTGAAAATCTGAAAAAGAGGCCTTAACGAAATTTTCACCAATTATAATTCTTTCTTAATATTCATTAACTGTGTACAGAATGTTTACTTAATCATAAGAATTAATCCTTTTAAAATGGGAAAGTTCTAATGGAAAAAAATAGGGAAAGAGGCCTTAATCACAATTCAATTGTTAACACTCAAGAGGTCTAAACATGATTCGTACTTCGTGATTCTTGGTAATAATGTTTTGTCAGGTCAGAAGTATGAAACCTATTGAAAATGAGATGGTTCCATAGGATGAAAAGTAGGGAAAATCGTTGATCAATATTGGTTTAAAAAGTTTAATTTTCACAAATAAGATCTGCTTTGCTTTTTCAGTGAGATGTTTCCATTGGAAAACGATGAAAAGTAAGAAAAATCTTTATCAATATCAGTTAAATAAAGTACTGTTTTTTTCTTCACAAATTAGATCTGCTTTGATGTTTCAGTGAGATGTTTCCATAGGAAAACAATGAAAAGTAGGGAAAATCTTGATCAATATCAGTTTAATAAGTTTTATGTACTGTTTGTGACTTCAAAGGTAAGATCTGCTATGATGTTTCCGTTTCAACTTCTGCATTAATGAAAAGTATTTTGACTCACATCGACTTGACACTTCGTTTGTTGTATAAAATATGTGTATTCGGCTGTCGACCAAATAGCCTGCCGATCATTGCAATCATTCGTTTTGACCAAAAACTCGTACTCCAACATTTACCGCCATTTTTGAAAACCTCTCTTGTTGGTATGGGGACCTAAACGTCGTAACTACAGCGTGAATAAGCTAAGCTTAGGTCGCTAACCAAATATTCCCCATTTTTGTTATATGCTACCGGTCATGAATTTTGCAAAATAACATCGTTTTAAATCGAAGCGGGACATCTTATTTGAGTCAATGAGTCGAGCCGACGGAGTAAGTGGGTTAGGCCAGTGATTGGCCAATAAGGCAGGTTCTATTCTGGGCATAAATATGCTCATTGGTGAAAGACAATATAGATGATTCGAAATGGTAATACCTAGAATTTCGAGAAACAAACAAACAAACAAAAAACAGGGATGATAAATGGTCGATTCGTTAAAATAAAGGTTAATGCCGCCACGAAGACGTTTTTTTCGCATCATAGAACAGTTGATGTAATCATCCGCTCAATAGATCGATAGCTACCACGAAGAGGCACCGAAATGTCTTTTCAAGCCTAAGGATATGTGAAAAGAGGTGCCGTCGAGATTCGAACACATAGCCATCGACACTACATCCCGCCGCCTCAAATACTTAGAAAAATGAGAAACCGAAAAGATGATGTGCCAGGGATTCGAAATTTAACACTTGTCATGCTGAACTCAGAATATTCCCATTTTGTGAGGAGGTATAAACAAGATAAGGCTGCACAAATGTGCAGCCTGAATTTAGTCTTCACCACTTGCTTGTCCCTTTTAAGCCAGATTTGTTTAAAAGAAAAAATAGTGATTCTAGTGTTTTCAGCCCTTTGATCATTAAAAGAACCTCTTTAATTTTATTCAGCGCATGACAGGGGTAAACTGAGCTCTAGTTTGATATCCGCCGGTCTTTATAGCAATTGGCAATCGCTGGCCCCATCCACTTGCTTCGTTGGCCCTTTCCATTGACTCAAACAGGAAGACCTGTTTAGATTTTAAACGGCGTTATTTTGAAATATTAAGGCTAGCAGCATGTAACAAAATTATAGAACAGCTGGTGTGCGACCTAACCGTCGTAACTACAGCTTGAATAAGCTGTAGTTACGACGTTTAAGTCGCAAATCCAACAAAAAGGCGAACAACAATGGCGACCAATGTTGGGGTTCAAAACTCATTTCTGGTCTCAATGAATAATTTCATTGGTCGTCTGGTTATTTGATTGACAGTCGCGATTGGTCAATTGTAAAGTCTTGTTGATATTTGCGTACTTGTTCTAATTCCTAGGTCTTCTAAGTATCTTTGATGTACCGAATGTAAAATATTTACATATTTCTTAAGACATGGCTCTTTATACATACCACGGTATCCAGCCTATAATAGTCCTGATTTTAAATCGCCGGATAGAACTTCGCGACCTTTTCAACCCTTGTCATGCTGAATAAAAATCCTTGTATATAAAAAAAGATTAAAACCAAAGCGCTGATGTGTGTGTATTTCAGTTTATTTATCGTCGTTACCGTAGCACATGCCCAGAAGACGGTTAGTTGTTACGGGGGATAGTGCAAGGATACAGGACGAAACTGCTGAGAGCTCCGCCTTGTTCTTTAACCTGCCGCTCGATGGATAGCATCGTCACACTGGGCCTCGGTTAAACGCATCATCCGAAAGACAATTAGTTGAGTTAGTTGATATGGTCAGCCCAGGGCTCGAACCCGTGATCTTGAGGTTTGAAGTCAAGTGCTCTACCAACTAAGCTTATCGCGCTGATAGTGTCAGGATCAATATTTGGTTTGGAAACCACCATATCACGCCCGGTAATCTCGGGTTCCATCTCTTTTTGGAGAACAGTGCAAAAAGGAGACAATGATACTTCCGATATGGAGCCAAGGACCGGAACTGAGCAGAAAAGGTAAATAAAACAGTGCACCTCGCGTACAATTTGATCTCCTATTAATCTATCATGCATTTTCCCAAAACGTCTAGTGTTTCATACCACATAGAAATGGTTATATTATCCGTTTGTGGTGATCGATTTCAAAAATAATTCCGTTTGTGAACAGAAACTTGAATCAATGTTTGGACATCGGACCCGATCAAAAACGAAAATGCGTTTTAAAATCGTTCAAATCCATGTTATCAACAATTCTGAAAGATTTAAGTGGCAATGACTGTGAAATGAATGATAACGTGTTGATATAAAATAATTTTACCACAACGAACTGCGTTTTCCTCACCTTTTACTGATTTGCTTAGATGAGAAGGAGGCCAGGATGCGGTGCGGGAGACAAGATTCAGAGGGAGAGGCGATGCATATATAAATGTTCTGTAAAACTTCTAATAGAATCCTATACTCTTGTGTAACCCCAACCCCTCTTCGGACGTCAAAACCGACCCTTTTTGGAAAACTTATAGCCTGTACTAAACCCCAATCCCCAACAAATCAATGTCACAATGAATTCAATAGAGGGCGAATGTAACTGTTCTCAACCAAATGTTCCCCTTTCGTGATGGTTTAATGCTTAGATAATTGATTTGATTAAAGTTTTTTTTTTCTTTATATTTAGAAAGCGCTGTATCCTAGATTATGTCAAAAGGTCAAAAACGTCACTGCTACAGTTAATAACACTGTAGCATTGACATTTTTTGGATGATTTGGGAATGATTTCGGAATGTAATTGAATGAGTGGGAGGAGCGAGTTTTGAATGAAATTTAAAGTATGTAATTCAAGATCGCCAATTTCGTCCAAATTTGCGATATTATTATCTCCCTTTATTAAAATATACGTGATTTTGTGTTCGTGTGTCTTCACGGACCAATCAGACGCTTTAAAACCCACAGCAGCCAATAAAAATTGTGGAAAATTGTTATCGATTTGAAAGAAATGCTGCGCATTTTAGACAGTTTTTAAATGTTTATGAACCATTTTGAGCGTTTTTAATGGTTTTAGTGAATGATTGGAGCGCTGTGTGTGTGATTTTGAATGGTTTCAATCGATGTAAATGTCAATTTCACGATGTTACTAACTGTATACTATGTATACTGTAAATAAATTCCATTCATGAACCAACTTTGGTTTTGATCTGCTTTTTGCAGTCGAAGTAAATCTTCGCCCCCCCCCCCCTTCCCGTCTTAATATCTGTAGCCTGCAATTAACACCCACCCCTTTTAAAGAAGTTTGAAAATTCTAATAAACCACCGGTATTGTTATAGCACTGGTGGTAAAGTTTGGAACGACCTCTAAAAAGAGGTAGTGAATTTTTCCCGGTTGTGCGATTGGAACAGAAATTCTCTACCTCTTTTTGGAGGTCGTTCCAAACTTTACCACCCTTGTATAGAGCTTTTACCGTGTATAAGGCACAGAACGTCCGTTTATTGCAGATCTGAACTCCACGTAACATATTTCTAAGAACTTCGCGTATTTTTCAAATTTTGTGATGACCTGAATTCTCAATAGCTATTTGTTTTTCTTGGAAAAAGTTTCGTTAGAATAGATTTACAAGAATTATTACACGTTCACTTTATATTCACCATTGTGGCCCGGTACGTCAGTTTGGAAAAAGGAGAAAAATATAGACAAGATATAAATATGGCTGTTCTAGAGAGTCTGAGAGACACATTTACTGTGTAAAAGGGAAAGAAAAAGTGTCCTGTAATATTCATAAAGTTGAAGTCCTAGAAAATCATTAGCTGTATTCTTTTATATGCATCGCCTCTCCCTCTGAATCTTGTCTTCCGCACCGCATCCTGGCCTCCTTCCCATCTAAGAAAATCGGTAAAAGGGGTAGGAAAACTCAGTTCATTGTGGTAAGATTATTTTAAATCAACACGTTATCATTTCATTTCACAGTCATTGCCACTTAAATCTTTCAGAACTGTTGATTACATGGATTTGAACGATTTCAACAAGCATTTTCGTGTTTGAACGGGTCCGGTGTCCAAACTTTGATTCAAGTTTCTGTTCACAAACGGAATTATTTTTGAAATATATCACCACCAACGGATAATATAACCATTTCTATATGGTATGAAACTCTGGACATTTTGGGAAAATGTATGATAGATTAATAGGAGATCAAATTGTACGCGAGGAGCACTGTTTTATTTACCTTTTCTGTTCAGTTCCGGTCCTTGGCTCCATATCGGAAGTATCATTGTCTCCTTTTTGCACTGTTCTCCAAAAAGAGATGGAACCCGAGATTACCAGGCGTGATATGGACAATTCCAACTGAAAGAGGGCAAACAGGTGATGATGACTAATATCAGACTGCGATTATGTGCAGGCTGATCTTTGTTTATACCTCCTGCGAAAGCAGGGATATTCCGGGATCAGCATGAACAGGGTTGATACAGAATTGGGTATTGGAGAGTTATCACATTCCTTCGGAAATGTTTCATGATATTGGCCAATTTTTTTTATTCTTTTTTTTTCCCGTAAAATAGGGGCATTTATGTGTTTGAGAAGATGTTGTCAGTTAATTCACAACTTATTCAATGCGTTAAAATTTATTTTGCTTACATTTCTGTATTGTGCTTTTGATTTATTTCCTATTAAACTTATTTATTCTCCAAATGGAATAACCTCTTCCGATCACGTGATTTTAGGAAACCAATGGCAAAAATCTAGAGCACCGCGTTTCTTGCCCACATGCCAAGTGCACTAGGCTATCTTTATTTTATCACAGTAACTTGAAACTAAGTTTGGTGTTTAAATGGGTGTTCACTTACCGAATACCATGTCCGCGTGATAACTACTTCCTGTTAATAATTGACCAATCTCGACAGTCAATCATCGACCAATGAAACCATTTATTTAGACTGGAAGTTCAGTTTGAACTCCAACATTGATCGCCATTTTCAAAACCTTCACCTATTATAGAAATAGCCCGAACCATTTAAGCAATTTTTTCACCCAATCTAATTTATTGAAGGAATCTGATCGTTTCTGTGAAATTTGGTTGAATTCTGTTCAGTACGTGCTGGGGAATGTTTTTAAAGTAAATGTTCACGAATGGACGGACACACGCACGACGGACACTTTGCCACGATAATAGCCCCTGGCTGTTAGCCACTTGAGTTTAAAATTAGCAAAGGGGTAAGCTGAGATATATTCAGTGAATATCAGCTAGCAGGTTTCTTGTTCAAAACTCTTACAAAATAGTTACAAACATGTGGTGTAGACTAAGATTAGACCGAATAGTATATGTGAAGGCTGTTCGTTGTCTATACCACCAGGAAAAACAGGAGTATTCAAGCTCAGCATGACAAGACATAGGTTAAATCACCATAATTTTCTATAATATTTTTTTCTTCCAAAATTCGTCTTTGAAAAAACAAAGGAAAATTAAGTTATGAATTTATTATTTTTTAAAATAATCACTCATTATTATCCCTTGTCATGCGGAACCCGGAATATTCCTGTTTTTGGCACATGTGCAGTCTGATCTTTGTCTATACTTTGTCTCTTTCAAGTCAGACTTGTTCATTGTTCAGTTTTCAAATCAAATATTGAACTGCAGATAGTGCCTCCAGTGAAGCCAGTCCTTTGATTTCTGGGCGATTCTAAACAGGATTTTATTCACAAGCAGATTTGTCCCTCATTTAACAATATGGTAAACCAAGCACAATCTAACATTTCCATGCTTAAAATTTCAGTAGTCAGACAAATATTCCTGTGTGTCAAAAAGCTGTTTTAAGAGATATAGCGTAGACATCTAGTAAGTCAGTCGTTCAATATATTTGTTTCTTCTTTTCCTCCTTTCCCCCAATTACAATGTACGTCTGATAGTGTCCAATGATGTTTCGCAAATTCATAGCCCTTAGGTGAAAAAACACTTCCTCAATTCTACTTTAACTATTATATTCACTTCTTTCAAATGCACAGGTGGGCGCAATATCTCTCAGAAAATTTTGGTTTAATCTGATCTTATTTGCCTGTTGACTAATGAAAAAGAAATTCATTTTCCGGCGACCTTGTCGTCGCCACTTCTTCCTTTTCTCTTGTAATATATTCCAAACACTTTAAGCTAACATTCTCATATGAAAGGTACTTTGATTTTTTATGAGAAGAATTTAAGATTTTACTTTACAAGAATGAAATCATCAACATAGTCTCGAAGAGTCAAAACTGGTCGCCACAATAATTGTCCAATACCTAGAGATGTGATGAAAGATACTTTCTATATTGTTATTAAAATGACATCAAAGATGGTTTTCATTTTATATGTATCTGTCCCAAATACACTTTTTGCAAGGAATAAAGACACTGGCGGATTCTTTTCAACTTAATGCTTCCGTTTATAGATTAAATGATGGCAACCAGTGTGTAACTGTTTTGAAAGACTTAATAACATATATTGAATTTATTTGAACCACAAGTGGAAAAGAAAGAAAGAAAAAAAAAAAATTTACGATTTTGATATTCATCCGTCTTAATACGTAGGGTAGAGTTAAAAAAACGTAAGTATTGATACCCAGTATCTACATATGCGATGACATTTTGCTCATTTGCTCATTGACATGCCGAATTAAAATACTTTACAGAATTGCTTTAAAATCAAAGGAAGGCCTTAATGATGGTAAATTCTTCATTTAAAAATTGATCATTTAGTTCAGCAAGACAAAGATTAACTACTTTTGTTTTGTACTTTCTACATAACCATGGCCCGATTATTAAAATGGCTGTAAAGTTCACCCCATCTTATTTGCTTATATATATATGCATATATATATATGCTTGTGAATAGATTATCTTTTCTACCATGTCACTAATGCTAAATCCTTTTACCTAATATAAAAAGACCCAAAACTGCGACTGAATCATATATATTTTTATGACTATGCAATATTTTGTACTTGTCGAAGAGTAAAAAATCTGTACTACTCTTTTATCCCTTTTTATTATTTTTTTGTCTTTCTACCCATTTATTTATGTGAATCCAGGGCAGCAGATGCACGTTAGAATATTTGAAATCTAATATCTTAATGGAATGTTTTTATGACCATTTTTTAAAAACTCATTACAGGAATTGATAACGGCCTTTAGATCTAATTGGAAGAAGGTTGTCTGAAACACATGCTTAATAGTACTATTAGTAGTATTAAAGATATTTAGGTCTATTAGTAATTTAGGTCTTTAGGTCAGGAATCCTTTCGATCATGATTTAGGAGTCGTGAACTTACAATGCTTTTGAAATCAAAGTAACTTGAAAGTGAAAGTTTTTACTGTTTCCTGAAATACCATTTTCCTTCAATTATTTCACATCATTGAAAGATCTACACTTCATTGTTGGTTATTTTTTAAGACACTTGAAATTTGAGAAAAGTACAATAACTCTTCGCGTATTCATACAGTGTGATTAGGTTTTTCGGTTCATACCTCCATGAAAACAAAAAAATTCTCTTCATCTCTTAAGTGCCTGTCTTACTAAGATCTTAGAATAGAAACAGGTCGCCATGAAAAAATGTAATAAATGAAAGATACTGCAAACTATGCGCATTGCAAGACTTCATTTCACTCTCTGTTGGCTATACTATTTCAATATGAGAAACAGCTATATTCAAAAATACTATTGTCGTAAGTCAAACATGCAGATATTTGTCGAGCTTTCTGAATACGTCGAATAAAGAATTATTAACAAGCTGTCTTTTTATTTGAAAAAGGCTTTCCAAAGGAGAAAAAAAACATTTTTTAATTATTTATTCTTAATGTATCTAAAATGAATGACTCTCACGATATGATAATACATGTTTTAATATGTCCTAAAATTCTTTACAAATTCTTTCAAATTGATTGTCATTTCTTTGTCATGCAACATTTGTATTATTTCTGTTGTTACAATGAGCCTATGTTCTTAATGTCGAAATAAAGAAATGTTATGTTATGTTAAGTATTAAAACCTTGAAGAAACAGGGAAATGTTTATTGTCATAGTAAAATAATACACAGAACGTAGGTAACATAACAACACAGTTTGCATGATTTCGCAAACTTAACACATTACACACGACAAAATCTTATACTTGTCCGAACTGAAAGAAGTTAAAGACGACATATTCAAGTTGATGAAATTAAAAAATGCTTGATTTTTAGGGTAGAAAATATTGTGGACATTGAAGAAATTGCTCGTTACAAGCTTTTTATTCAATGCCTGCAATGTTTTCCAAACCCTTTTATAGTAAAGAGCGTCGAAAATCAGGATTTTGTTGAAATAGGTTAAAATTGACAGACTTAGTCTTGACACAGAGACCTGGCTTTTGACCCCACATAACGAAATATCGAGCTTGATTGAGATGTCACAATATAAATATTCTCGACAATTCTAAAGATTTCACGACAAATTTTTGATGCAGGACATCAAATAAGCCGACAAATTCTTTGGTTTCCATCAGTGATTATTATTATTATTATTATTATTCAAATATATAGAATGTTGACATATATACTTAATAAAAAATGATTCATTGATAATTTCTGACATGAATGTTAATAGAATGAAAAAAAATTAAAATATTTACCAAACAAATCTAAATTGATCCGTTTTCATGTAATATTGGTGGAAATCTCGGCTTAGTCAACAGAGTTATTTTCAAGACCACACAACCTGCCTAATGGTCACGGTTTCGAGTTCTTCTGTTACTGGCATGTGCTTATTTCAAGACACTTAAAATCAAGTTGGCTATAAGAAAATGCCTTTTATAGGACTGTGAAACACTTTGAATTTTGAGGGCAACTTATTTTTTTGTTTATACGTATGCGATGCAATAGGACTGAAATAAATTAGTATACATAAAGACTGTTTAGGCATGTTTGACATAAATTGTTTGGATAAGTAATCAATTGACGGGAAAGAAAAATATCTTTTTGATCCCTTCTCCTCTGATTATCGGATAAAGAGCTGCCACTCTATAGAGCCAAAAGTAAATCGGGCACCTTAATATAAAAATATAAGTTAGGAAAGTCTCCGTGGCCATGATTTCGTTTTCTTGGCCATAATTCCATTTTCATATCATTTACAAAACCCATTCGATTTCAGATGAAATGTCGTGTACTCTTTGGTGGTAATTATGATAACCCTACATTGAAAAAAACCCGACAAAGATAGAGACCAAACTGACAGATCAGAAACCAGCCCGCTTATCTCAAACAAGGTAGACCGTCAATCGCTATTTTTAGTGACATAAACATCGCATTTAAGCAACCCCTCAAAAGTTATTTTTAGCTCACATTAGCACGACGTCCTCAATGTGATCTTTTGTGATCATCTTAATTGCGTTGTGCGTCATTTGTCGGAGGTCGTCAATAATTCTTTAAAAGTATTCTCCTCTGTAACCACCGGTCCATTTTCTACCATATTTAGGAACACCATAGGAATGATCCTTTGGTGACCCTTTTTGAAACGTGTTCAGGAAATTTCGATTTGCTAAGAAAAAGGAGGGCGTGACAGGGTGGGGCTTATTAATTTTGAAATCATTCTGTAAAGGTATTCTCCTCCTTAACCGCTTAGACAATTTGGACGAATTGCCATGAAATTTGATTCGCAAAAGATATTGGCATTGCTTGGTTGGTCTTATCAGAAATCATTCTCGGGTTCTTTAGGTCATTGTGGCCCTCTTGAATTTTATGACTCCAGCTATATACATATATATAGCAATATTATATCCTTTTGGTATACCAGACGAAATATTGCTAGTATCATTTGTGAACAACGGCGATACAAGAATGAAGACTGCATTAGCCAAATAGTTAATCTGAAACGAATTTAAGTTGTACACATTTGCCCTGACTATACAGAGCAGACATATATTTCCGCATGTCTCATGATTTGTCTTTATATAAAAGACACAGTTCATCATATGAAAGAGTGATAAAAAAGTAACAAGAGAGAAAAACAACAACAACACGGAGTATGCAGAGCTAAAAAGGTGACTCTACAGACGAGAGCATTTGGTTAAGAGACATTAAAAAAAGAGAGAGAGAAAAGATAAAAAGAGAAAGAGAAAATATGCAACCTTGTCTTGTTACGAAACAGGAGGCTCTCACATGCGAGACTGGTGGTAACTTACCACTACACCATACAGGCTTATACACAGCCCAATGGTGTAAGTATACTTAATAAACTCTCTAGGTATAGAGAGAGGGACCAATATTTTATCAGGTTCGCGCAATTATTAACACCTTCTATAAGTGCCATAGGATTGATTGATTGAATGGGGTTTAACGCCGATTTTTCAGTTCAGTCATATCGCGGTGGCTGGAGCACCTAACAATGGATTCCTGATATTTCTCACACCAGTACTACCACTACATCCTTTCCTAGCCTCCTATTTAGGTTTACGATTATCCACCCATTGGTGAGAGACAAATGTCGGAAAGAATATGTGCCGCCGCCGGGGATCGAACCCATGACTCTCATGATTGAAGATTAGGAGTCTGACGCGCTACTGACTACTGACTGCGCTATGACGGCGGCTCCCGATTTTTTACATACATCCAAGCACATTTTCAAAAATATGAGAGTTTTTAACTATTAAGTAGTAAAGTAATCTATTCAGGTTACATTCATCATTTTAATAAATACTAGTTCAAGAGTGCCTCCTCCCATATGCATAATTAAAACCCATTCCATCTGAAAGTAGGCGTCAAGCGCCGACTTCCAATGAACAAGACATAAAGCTCTAAAGTTCGCACAAGATAAAGGACCCCGGACTACGCAAGGGAATTAAAAAAAATAACAAGAAGTAGCGTTAAGATAGCTGAGAAATGAAGAAATTGCTTGTTACAAGCAATTTCTTCATTTTTCCCAATGTTTTCTAGACAGAAAGTTGAAAAAATCTAAAATTTTACCAAGTTTAAATGGTCGTCAGCGCAATCTTTCAATTATGACCAATCTAAAAACATCGTGTGCATGTAATTGGGTAAACTGGTAATTCGTTCCCAGAATTATCCCTACGACCCAGTACGATAAAATCGAAAGACTGATAGCTTAGGAATCAGGAAACACAAAATGATCCAGCATTACTACAAATATTTTTGGCAACTTTTTTCTGTATAAAAAACTACAAACAAACCCAAAAGCAATAAAAAATTAAAGAAACCGACATTCATTGCTTTGGATAGACAAAGTTACGCGTAGCTTTAATTCGAAGAAAATAGCGATGTCGTCTTGGAAAAAAGTTAATTCGAAAAGAGCTGGTAAGAGCAAAAAATGCATTAAACACTTACACGTTAGAATCCCACTATTCGGAATGAAGTTTTTCAGGACACAAACCGAGATATACACCATATGGTGTCCTATCTATTAAACACGAGATTCTGTCATTGATATCAGACGAGCCAATTATTTCTCTCCGGTAGAAAAAATAATTATAAATATATTTACAAATCAAAATAAAATATGATTACAGAAATCAAGTGGTACATATATAGCCAAGGTCTTGCTGCAATTTTATCCACAATCTTTTTGAATGTAATTGTAAAAAAAAAATTGACTCTTGGACTTACAAAACAACTTAACCACAGTTTTATTCAGTTGTAGCAATGGAGATTTTTCCAGCGGAACGACAAACCGGAAAGGTCCATTATTGCCGGAATAGAAAATGACTATTTGTCTTTTTTAGAGATAACATTGTCACTTTCATTAACATTTAAAGACGTATTAATGATTTTTTTTATTTGAAGTAAATGACAGACACGTGTCAGGCTACAAAAACAGCTATTTTTATTATTGATCGTATAGAAAATCTTGATATCCATCTTAACTAGACTGGTAAACCTGTCCCATCTCCGCTGCTCTCCGATTTTGCTTGTATCGTCAGATTAGGACAGGCTCGCCAGTCAAAATCTTAACCAGCCAACCGACGACAAAATTTTCGACAGTCTTAGAGCGGCTTTGGATTTTCATGAAAATGTGACATAGAAAATTTTCTGCTTTTCCAATAGTTATTGATATTTTTAACACGGCAAATATTATTTCTTCCTGTTAAATCTACGAAATTCACTTGAAATTTGATTAAATGCGATAGGTTCCCTATTTCCTACTTTGAAACGTCGGATTATATCGGCTAATGTCGCTAGTCTTCGGGTGCTAACGACCGTTTTGCTAGCAGAAGCCAGTGACGTAATTGATTCGTCATGGAAACTACAAAAAAGGCATTTTTCGGCGCAATCGGCAGATAACGAATTTACCCGATTCATTCGGAATGTACTTTGCCGTTTTTTAGCCGTCTCGTAGCGCGCAAAAATTTTGCTTTATTTCTCCCCTTTTTAAAAGTTATGAACAGTCATTTTCATTACAAAATCAGCTTTATTTCCTTGTAACAAATTTCTGAAAGCATTGCAGTTAGACATTTGAAATTTCAGAGCAACATCTTCTCTTTCAAAATTAGTGAAAGAGCCGCTTTGATGCAAAGTAGAAGTAGGAGACAATTCAAAAAGAATCAAAATTAGAAATTAACCACAATCCCTCTGTGCGTTCCTGCGATTGAGAAATTATTATGGAAAGAGAAATTGCTTGAAAAGAGAATTTTCTTCTTCCCACAATATTTTCTAAAAAATATTTTGAAAAATTTGAAAGGGTTAAGAGAAAATTTCATAGAGAATATTGTGAGACAGGGCGAAATTGATTGTTACAAACAATTTCCCCCATTCTCAATATCTTTACTAAAACACTTTTATTCAGCGAGTCAAAATGTGGGAAAACGTGGCCATATGAAAATATTATGTCTACTCTTGATTTTTTACAAAACAAAAGGTCTTTGTCTATAATCCCCGGGTTTTAAATTTGTGATATAAGATTAAACTAAACGTCTTTTCTACTTGAAACTCTTGCTTTAGAAGAGAAAAAAAGTATGAAAAAATATTATGTATGAGGTGTCCTAAAGCGACAATGTCGTATGTATTGATGAGGATAAATTTTTGAAACTCGACATGAAGAGTCGGGTTTAGCCCTTTACCAGAAAACCAACTTTTTCAAAGAAGTTTCAGTCGATAATTTTTTTGATGAACTTTCAAAATGCTTTGTCCCTTTAGGTAGAAAATATTTGGGTAATGAAGAAATTTCTAGTAACAAGCAATTTCTTCATTTCCCAATATTTTACCAGTCTTTTTGATGGTTATTTAAGGTCGAGACTGTGAGTGATAGTTTAAGATAAGTTTGAGTGTCCGAATGTCTCAAAGACAATGTTTATTTTTAGTTTGTTTTTTTTTTTTTGTTTGTTTTTGTTTTTAAATTCCTACAAATTCGAGGCATAATACAATCCTAACCGCCCGATGCCCAATTTATGTTGGTTTGAAATTACAATTTTCATATTCTATATGTTGTGTCAGTTTTCGGGCAACATACTACAATTGAAACATAGCTATAAATGTATCCACAGCTTTTCGTTTATTACTGTAAATTCAAATGTAACTGAGAATTTATAACAATCGTACACAAGACGACTCTGTAAAATCTACATAAAAAAACAGTAATATATCATTTTTATTATCAAAATTTCATAGTGTACTACTTAAGGGATACAAACTATGGTTGCATAGAATTGCCACCACTTACCAGATGATTAACACTAAAAGGAAGATTTTTGTTTTTCCAAAATGGATTTTATGATATTTCTTTACTGTCCAACAGATATTAAATCAATAGTTTTGTCGTGTTAGTGATCTGGAACTGCCGCATTTAACACGATAGATAAATCAAAGTACTAAAAGTACTGTAAGGTAGAACAGTAATGTTTTGTAATGAAATCTTCTTTGCCTTATGTAGGGTAGAAAACTTTGTGGACACTGAAAAAATTGCTTGTTAAAAGCAATTATTCATTGCCCATAATGATTTCAAAAGGCTTTCTGGGATTCTTAAAAAGCGGTATTAAATGGGAATTCGTTGTAAAGCATGTTTTTGCAAGAGTTCTTTATAATTTGATTAAAGTTAATTCATTTGGCCAGTCATTTTGAACACAATATGCTCGAGTGAGATAAAATAACCCAGGAGATGAGCTTTCAGGCAGAGTTTGCACTATTACAGAAATACACAAGAACTACTTTATTGGCGTAGACATTCAGTGGATTTAGTGGTTAAGCCTCCAGTGGCAGTTCGCACTCAATGAGGTCTGAGAAGACCTTAAATCTTGTCTGTTAACTTAAGCTATCAAAGCTGACGTTTTGCTAGCTAAAAATGACGGACATCAAGTAATTTGTTTTGAGAATTTAATTTTATCATGTTACAAGACAATTAAAAGAAATTTGTCGTGTTAGCGCTTTGAAACTGCCACCACATGCAAGTTACTTAGCACGAAAAAAATGGCGTGCAACGCGTTGTTTGTTTGGGGTTTTTTTAGGGGGGGGGGTGAAAACCTGTCCTGTAAGCTTGTCATAACGCGATATCCACCATGTTTATTTATTTATTTTATTTTTTGTTTTGGTAAGTTATCTAGCTAGTGATACAAAGCACTAACACGGTAAAATTCACGTTCACTTAAGTAGCCGGCATCATGAAAATAACATGATATCTGCCATTTTTCTAGTTATTTATGTGGTAAGTGGTTGCCGTTCCAGAGGACTGGCACTTAAAACTAAAACTTAATTATGTGGTATCTTGACAAATTTGAAGTGTCCATGAAAAATAACGTTATGTCCACCATTCTTTTCGCGTTAATTTATCAAGTAGGTGGTGACAGTTCTATGCTACCATAATAAACCGATTGAAGTTACTACTAACGACAATTGTTAGACTAACTTATATAGGTATTTGTTTTGTTATGAGTGGTAGCTGATGTTTGAAAACCTTTGAAAGGGCGGGTGTCCGTTTATATGTATTTCCTACAAATTTCAGTTAACCCATTACCAGACGAAAACATTTTGGACAAGTCCAAATTCAAAATGTTGCAGACGTCAATTTTTAGTTGCTGAAATATTGTTTTGTCTTTTGCGGTAGACAATACGGTGGATAATGAAGAAATTGCTTGTAACAAGCAATTTCTTCATTTTCCACAATGTTTTCCTAAAGATTTTCCTCTTCTATACGTCAAAAAGCCCAACTGTGTGGGAATGGGTTTATAAGATCCTATTTTCTTAATTTTCAATATTTAGTCCCAAAACCTGCGAAGCCGAAATCTACTGGAGATATGCACTCTGTCCCATCTGTCTGTCCGTCTGTCAATTAGTTGTCCGGACTTTATTTTACTAAATCCTTCCAGATATTCGGATAGTATTTCGTGTTTAATCCCCTATCATGAGTTACGGATCAAGCTAGTGTCTTGTCCAGATTCACTAATTCATATGGAAAAACGGATGTTGGCCATAAAAAATTGCACTAAAAATCACAGTTTTCGACATTCTTTTTTTTAATGGTAATAGATGTATTGAGTTAGCTTAAGTTGTGCGAGCTGGTATATATGAGAACTTACATATAAACTCATGCCCAATGGCAAAATTAAAAGGGGTTTCAAAAGACAATTAGAAGTTTATGGAATTTTACATTTTTTTTATAATCTCCAGGTTGAAAACATTATGTAAAATGAAGAAATTTCTTACTACAAGCAATTTCTTCATTTTACACAATGATTTCCCGAGTGTTTTTCTTGAAGGGCGTCAAAAGCGTCACTGTGTGGGAATAGGTCAGGTTCGAGTTTCGTCCGATCTATTGATCTTTATGAAAATATGGTTGTTTCACTTGGAAAGGTTTACCGACAGAAAAAGTCGCACTGGGATTTGGCGCTACAATGCAAAGAATTAAGAATGTCTGTTTATTGTCTGTCGTGAAAATGATTATTATCATTATCATTATAAACAAAGCTTAATGAATCGAATCAACTCGCCCATTGTAGACGGAAATTATATATGCAAAGCCGTTTCATACATCTGCAACCTCCATAAAAATTCTTTTGATCTTAAATCATCTGTTGGGTATATCAAAGGTAAACAATCAACAAATTAAGGTAGTCTTTTTTTTAAACTACTTTTAGAAATAATACAAAACTAGTTCTGAACAAATGTATTTATTACTGATGTGATCGCTGTATGAAGAAATATTAGACAATTCACCCTTGAGGGATCCCTCAACCCGCTCAGTGACTCCGCTAACTACACCCAATGACTTAGACGGGATGTTACAAATCGATATTAAACGGTATTAAACGGTGATATTTTGTAAATTTATAGCCAGTAACTTGTGAGAAAAAAGAAAAATCGTTGGTTAGCAACTTAAACGTCGTAACTACAGCTCATTCGAGCTATAGTTACGACGTGTAAGTCGCCAACAAACTAAAATACTTCACACAAATATCGGCCAATGTAGCAGTTCAAAGTTCACTTCCGGTCGAAATGAATGATTTGAATTTGTGAAAGACAGACGAGATCTGCACAACGTAAATCAAGTATGTTTCCATCCCGTCTCTACAGTTGTATTGAGGAGGGTACAAGACACCATTTCTTTTGTCGATTAACTGTTTGTATTTAGTACATTTAGGTCAATTCACCAATCAACGGACCGCTGGACACAACCAACTCCGACAGGAAGTTCCATTTCGATATACTAAACGGAGTTAATTTAGAAATCTTAGGGTCAGTAGAATGTAACAAAAGCTGTAGTTGCGACGGTTAAGTCAACGTTTAAGCCGCAAAAGCAACAAAATGGTTTAAATAATGCTGTATATAAATGTCAGCCAATATTGACGATCAAAGCTCAATTACAATTTAAATGAATTATTTGATTGGTTGATTGATTGCTTGATTGACAGCAGCGATCTGTCGATTTCAGTGAAAGAGATCAGGATAAGGGACACAACCGAAACTAGTATAGATCATTTTTCCAATCTGATTATCCCCTCTGTTAAAAACGGTTCTTTTTCATGAAAATTTGAAATGGGAAAAATCATCTGCGTTTCAGATACTTATTAATGTCATTTTCACGCTAAATATTCTTCTTCTTGTTAAATCTATTAAGTTCAGTGTGTTATAATTTAATATTTAGTTTCGTCTATCAAAATCGGGCGATCTGATTGGTCGAAAAAAAATATTCATAACTCCATGTACAAAATTTTGAGCACGCAGTGATTTTGTATGCTTCCGCACAAAATAGTCCCATACAAAAAGGTATAGGGTTTTTGCTTTTTTCGCTCGATACTATTAAATTATAAGAAATGAAGGGAATATTTTTTTGTTTTCATGGAGGTATGAACCGAAAAACCTAATCACACAATGTATGAATCCGCTTCGCGTATTCATACAGTGTGATTAGTTTTTTCGGTTCATACCTCCATGAAAACAAAAAATATTCTCTTCATCTCTTAAATATTTCCTTTGCCCTACCATGAAAAATAGGAATTTATCGGGTGAGGTATGTTGTCTTCGGATGATGTCGATACGATTGCATTGCTAGCGGAATCCAATGACGCAATTGATACGTCATGGAAACCACAAATAAGGCAGATTTCGGTGTAATCAACAAATGACTTTTTACCACAAAAATTCCGATTCCATTCCAGTTGTACTTCGCTGACTTATTTGGCACCTCGTAAATATTTTTGCTTTCTTTTTTTGTAATTTTATGATTTATTTATTTATTTGAATGGCGTTTAACACTGCTTTTAACAAATTTTCAGTCATATCGCGGCGGTTACAAAATCAGCTTAATCACCTCCCTAAATTGTCTCAAAGCATTACAGTTAGAAATTTGAAAATTAAAATTTAGAGCCAGAATTTTTCTTTCATAATCTGTACAAGAGCCGCTTTAAAGGACACATTTTCAGTATCCAAATTTGCCGTACCAGTGCAGTCAAGGCCTTAACGGGGTCTCAATTATGCTTGCTCATACTTCTATGTGGTAGTTGGTTCCAACAGATTGAACAACTGACGCTTTTTACGTCCGTGCATAGAAAATGCCGTGCTGTAATTGTTATACACGGACCCACTCGCTTTATTCCGCAAGCTTTCTTCACAATATCTTAGGAAAATTTGAAAATTTAGTGCTTGCTCATCATCTCTGTAACCTTCAAATTCTTAGAGATACCCGACGTTTGCTGGTTAAATGCTTTTGCTTTGGTTGAAATGATTCACAACTGCTAATGATTTTCAAATGCTCTTTCTTGATATGCTCCAACTCTTAAATATTCAAATTTATTTCTCGAAAAATACTTTTAACTTAAGACATTAATCACTTATTTGAGCAGTGTGACTAAAATCCACTCTACTTGATCTACTGTTCAAAATCTATGTTGAATTTCAACATTCATGCTGGCGAAGAGTATCGTCGTGAGGCGTGCAAAATGTCGTAACTACAGCTTGAATAAAGCTGTAGTTACAATATGTTCCAACTCTAACGACGATAGTTTCCTTAATGTAGTTACGTCGTATAAGAAGAGTCGTATGAGACATAGTCTTCTACAGAATAGAGAATCTTGAGATTAAAATTGTGTCAACTTCAGTTTGACAAATGTATCTTTTATGATACAAATCTGTGAAGGCTTAATGGCTCTTATGACAAAACAGTAATTTGTCTACCGCGGCAGTTTTTGTCTGCCGGCCTAGATCATTGCCTTTACCAATCGAGATTTTGGGTTCGAGCCCGAGGCTGACTTAAATAGCAAGGTAAATAACGGATTGTTAGCCACGCTCACCAACCTCAGACAATCTTGTTTGACTAGGGTTATAAAAGATTTATTTTGTTAACTATACGGACAGAGACTTAATTCAAAAAGCTAATAGATCGTTGAATAACTAAACGCGTATTTTTACGGCTTTCATAAGCTCTAGTTACGGCGTATCTCGTCCACAAACGAAAATTTGGGAAATCTTGAAGTTTGATGTTGCACTTCCGGTATATGTAAGTAAAAGTTATTTCACATAATAAAAACAGTTTTGAATTTCAAACCACTTTCAAAATAAAGGTTTAAAAAATCGTTGTGAGTGATGGATTAATAATTTTTTAAAAAATCATTTTATTTTACCTTTACGAGAGAAGGTTTCTTGATTGCTGTTTTATCTTTCGGATTTGACATTGAATAACCGCGATTGGTCAATAAACCTTTACCCGTTTTGTAAAGTTTTAGACCTGTTTTGCAAACGTAAATTTATGTGGATTTACTTCAAAAAATAACCATTCAGTAGGGTAGAAATTATTTTGGAAAAAGCAAAAAATTCCCTATCGTCAGCAAACTATTGCTTTGTCGTCATTAAAATTCCGTTAAATTGTCTTGAAGTTATTGCTCTATCGATATCAAACTTTTATTCATCATCATAAATCTGGTTTTTCATCATCAAAATTTATCACTCTGTCGTCATCAAACTAAAGCTATGTCGTCATCAAACTATTGCTCTATAGTCATCAAACTATCGCTCTATCATCATCAAACTATCACTCTGTCGTCATCAAACTATTGCTCTTATCGACATCAAACTATCGCTCTATCGTCAACGAACTATCGATCTACTGTATCATCATCAAACAATGGCTCTATCGTCAGCAAACTATCGCTCAATCGTCATCAAACTATTGCTCTATCGTCATCAAACTATGGCTCTATCATCATCAAACTATTGCTCTATCGGCGTCATACTATTGCTCCATCGTCATTAAACTATCGCTTTATCGTAATCATACCATTGCTGTTTCGTCATTATACTACTGCTCTATCGTCATCAAAGTATCGTTCTATCGTAATCATACTATTGCTGTATCATCAAACGTTCACTCTATCGTCATCAAACTATTGCTCTATCGCAAAAGAATTTTTGTTTTAACATCAACAACTTATTGTTCTATCATCATCATACTATCACTCTATCGTCATCAAACTGTCGCTTTGGCACCATCAGACTAACTATAGCTCTAACGTCGTCAAACTATTTCTCTTTCTTTATAAAATTGATCTATGATCATCAAAATATCGCTCTGTTGACATCGAAATAATGCTCTATCATCATCAAACTATTGCTCTATCTTCATCTATCTATTGCTCTATCGTCATCAAACTATCACTCTATCATCATTTAACTATTGTTCTGTCGGAATCAAATTATTACTCCCTCGTCATCACACTTTTGCTCTATCGTCATCAAACTATCGCTCTATCATCATCAACTTATTGCTTTATAATCATCAAACAATTGCTCTGTCATCATCAAACTATTGCTCCATCGTCATCAAACTATTGCTCTGCCATCAACAACATATTGCTCTATCGTCATCAAACTATTGCACCATCGTCATCAAACTATTGCTCTTTCGTCATCAAACTATTGCTGTATCATCATCTAAATATTGCTCTATCGTCTCCAAACTATTGCTCTATCGTCATCAAACTATTGCTTTATCTTAATCAAGCTTTTATTTAATCATCATCAAACTATTGCTTTAACTTCATCAAACTTTTGTTTTGCCGTTATCAACTATTTTTCTAACATCATTAAACTATTTGCTCTAGCGTCATCAAACTATTGCTCTATCGTCATCAAACTGTCGCTTTGGCACCATCAAACTATTGCTGTATCGTCATCAAACTATAGCTCTATCGTCGTCAAACTATTGCTCTATCTTCATCAATCAATCTTTTTTTTCTATCGCAATCAAACCATGGCTCTATCATCATTGAACTATTCCTCAGTCGTAAACAAACTATTGCTCAATCGTCATCAAACTATTGCTCTATCGTAATCAAACTATTGCTCTATCATCATCATCTAATTGCCCTGTCATCATTACTTTGCCCTGTCGCCATCACACTATTGCTCTATCATCATCAAACTCTTTTATCATCAAAGTGTTGCTCTTTCATCATCAAAGCATTGCTTTTTCGTCATCAAACTATTGCTCTACCATCACCAAACTATTGCTCTAACGTCATCAAACTATTGCTGTATCGTCATCAAACTATTGCTCTTCCATCTTAAAACTGTTGCTCTTTCATTATCAAACTATTGCTGTCTCGTCATCAAACTATTGCTTTATCTTAATCAAACATTTGTTTTATCGTCACCAAACTATTGCTTTAACTTCACACACCTTTTGTTTTGTTATCGTCATCAAACTATTACTCTATCGTCATTAAACATTTTCTCTATCGTCATCAAATTATTGCTCTATCGTAATCAAACTATTGCTCTATCATCATCATCTAATTGCCCTGTCATCATTACTTTGCCCTGTCGCCATCACACTATTGCTCTATCATCATCAAACTCTTTTATCATCAAAGTGTTGCTCTTTCATCATCAAAGCATTGCTTTTTCGTCATCAAACTATTGCTCTACCATCACCAAACTATTGCTCTAACGTCATCAAACTATTGCTGTATCGTCATCAAACTATTGCTCTTCCATCCTAAAACTGTTGCTCTTTCATTATCAAACTATTGCTGTCTCGTCATCAAACTATTGCTTTATCTTAATCAAACATTTGTTTTGTCGTCACCAAACTATTGCTTTATCTTCACACACCTTTTGTTTTGTTATCGTCATCAAACTATTACTCTATCGTCATTAAACATTTTCTCTATCGTCATCAAATTATTGCTCTATCATCATCAAACTATTGCTTCATTGTCTAAAACTATAGCTCAATCGTCATCATACTTTCCCCTTATCGGCATCAAATTATCGCTCTTTCGTCATCAAACTAAAGCTCTATCGTAATCTTACTATCGCTCTATCGTCATCTAACGATAGCTCTTTCGTCCTCAAACTTTGTTCTTTCGACATTAAACTATTGCTCTATCATCATCAAAATGTCGCTGTATCGTCTTTGTACTATTGCTCTATCGTCATCAATCAATTGCTCTCTCTTCATTAAACCATCACTCTATCGTCATCAATCTATTGGTCTGTTATCATCATGCTATATCGTGAACAAACTGTCGCTTTGTCACCATCAAACTATTGCTCTATCTTCATCTTACATTTGCTCTAACGTCATCAAACTATTGCTCTATCATCTTTTAAGTGTTGTTATATCGACATCAAACTATTGCTCTATCATCATTGAACTATTGCTCTATCGTCATCAAACGTTTGCTCTATCTTCATCAATCTTTGCTCTATCGTCATCAAACTATCACTCTATCATCATCAAACTATTGCTCTGTCGTATTTAAACTTTTGCTCCATCGTCATCAAACTTTTGTTCTATCGTAATCAAACTATTGCTCTATCATCATCAACTTATTATAATATCGTCATCAAACTATTGTTCTATCATCATTTAACTATTGCTCTATCGTCATCAAACTTTCGCCCTATCTTCATCAATCTTTTGCTCTATCGTCAACAAACTATCACTCTAACATCATAAAACTATTCTTCTGTCGTATTCAAACTATTGCTCCATCGTCACCTAACTATTGCGCTATCGTTATCAAACTATTAATTTATCATCATCAAACTGTTGCTCTTTCATCATCAAACAATTGCCCAATCGTCTTGAAACTATTGCTTTATCATCATCAAACTATTGCTCTATCATCATCAAACTATTGCTCTATTTTAATAAAACTATTGCTTTATCTTCTTCAAACTATAATTTTATCGTAATCAAACTATTGCTCTGTCGTCATCTACTATTGCTCTTTCGTCATCAAACTTTTTCTTCATCTTAATCAAACTTTTGTTAAATTGTCATCTTGCTATGGATTTATCATCACCAAACGTTTGTTTTATCGTCAACAAACTATTGCTCTACCATCATAAAACTGTTGCTCTTTAATTATCAAACTATTGCTGTCTCGTCATCAAACTACCATTCTGTCGTCATCAAACCATTGCTCTATCGTCATCATACTTTCGCGCAATCGTAATCGAACTGTCGCCTTGTCGTCATCATACTAAGGCTCATTCGTCATGAAACTATTGCTCAGTGTCATCAACTATCACTCTAGCGTCATCAAACTCTTGCTCTTTCGTCATCATGCTATCGCTCTATCCTCATCAAACTGTCGCTTTTGCACCATCAAACTATTGCTATATTGTCATCAAACTACCGCTCTATCGTCATCAAACTATTGCTCTATATTTATCAAAAATTTGCTCTATCGTCATCAAACTTTCATTCTATCGTCATCAAACTATTGCTCTATCATCATAATACAGTCGCTTTGGCATCATCAAACTATTGCTCTATATTCATCTTTTATGTGCTCTATCGTCATTAAACAAGGACCTTATCATCATCAAACTATTGCTCTATCGTCATCAAACTATCATTCTATCATCATCGCACTATCGCTCTATCGTCCTTATACTTTTGCTCTATCGTCATCGAACTATAGCTCTCTTGTCATCAACTTATTTCTCTATCCTTATAAAAAATGTTCTATCGTCATCAAACTATCGCTCTATCGTCCTTATACTTTTGCTCTTTCGTCATCAAACTATAGCTCTTTTGCCACCAAACTATTTCTCTATCTTTATTAAAAAAAATTACATATCGTCATCAAACTATCACTCTTTCGACATCAAAATATTGCTCTATCATCATAAACTATTGCTTTATCTTCGTCAAACCATTGCTCTATCTTCATCAAATTATCACTCTATTATCATTTAACTATTGCTCCATTGTCATCAATTTTTGCTCTATCTTCATCAGACTATTGCTTTATCATCATCAACTTATTTTCTCTATCATCATCATACTATCGCTTTATCGTCATCAAACTATCACTCTATCGTCTTCAAACCACTGCTCTATCGTCTTCATACTATCGCTTTATCATCATCAAACTTTCGCTTTAGCACCATCAAACTATTGCTCTTTCTTCATCCTACATTTGCTCTATCGTCATAAAACTATTGCTCTATCATCAAACAATTGCTCTATCGTAATCAAACTTTCACTCTATCATCATTAAACTATTGCTTTATTGTCATCAAACTATTGCCCTATCGTCATCGAACTATAGCTCTATCGTCATCTAACTATTGCTCTATCTTAATAAAATTGCTCTATCGTCATCAAACTATCGATCTATCGACATCAATCTATTTCTCTGTCATCATTAAACTATTGCTCTATCATCATCAAACTTTTGCTCTATCGTCATCAAACTTTAACTCTATCATCATTAAACTATTCCTCTATCGTTAACAAAGTCATCAAACTATTGCTCTATCTTTATAAAATTGCTCTATCGTCATAAAATTATCGATCTATCGACATCAAACTCTTTTTCTGTCATCATTAAACTACTTCTCTACCTTTATCAAACTATTGCCCTATCGTCGTCTAATTAATACTCTATCATCATTTGAATTTTGCTCTGTCGACATTAAACTACTTCTCCCACGTCATAAAATTTACTATTCTTTCGTCATCGAACTATTGCTCTATCATCATCAACTTATTGCTCTACCATCATCAAACTATTGCTCTATCGTCATCACACTATTGCTGTATCATCATCAAACTATTGCTCTATCGTCATCATACTATTCCTCTATCGTCTTCAAACTATTGCTCTTTCGTCATCAACTTATTGCACTATCTTCATCAAACTATTTCTTCATCATCATCAATGTATTGCTCTATCATCATTTAACTATTGCTTTATCGTCATCAATCTTTTGCATCGTCATCATCAAACTATTGCTCTTTGACTATCAAAATTTTGCTCTATCATCATCAAACTATTGCTCAATCGCCATTAAAATATTGCTCTATCGTCATCTAACTATTGCTTTATCTTAATCAAGCTTTTGTTTTAACGTCATCAAACAATTGCTTTATCTCGATTAAACTTTTGTTTTATCATCAACAAACTGTTGCTTTAACATTATCAAACTATTGCTCTATCGTCATCAAACTATTGCTCTGCCAACATCAAACTGTTAATCTTTCATTAAAAAACTACTGCAAAACATCATCAAAATTTTGCTCTATCGTCATCAAACTATTGTTTAATGTTTATCAAACCTTTGTTTTATTGTCATGAAAATATTGCTCTACCAACATCAAACTGTTGTTCTTTCATTATCAATCTATTGCTCTCTCGTCACTACCTTTTGCTCTATCATAATCAAACTATTGCTTTATCGTCATCATTCTATTGCTATATCGTCATCAAACTATTTCCCTATCGTCATCAAACTATTGCTCTATCGTCATCAAACAATTGCTCTTTCGTCATTAAACTATTGCTCTATCTTTATTAAACCATTGTTCTATCATCATCAAAGTATTGCTCTATCATCACCATACTATTGCTCTATCTTTATTATAATTTTGTTTTATAGTCCTCAAACTATTGCTCTATCGTCATCAAACCATTGCTCTATCGTCATCAAACCCTGCTCTATCGTTATCAAACTATTGCTCTAACTTCATCTTACTATTGCTCTATCGTAATCGAACTATCGCTCCATCGTCGTCATATCAACGTGCCGTCGAAATCATGCTTTCTAGGAAAATGTACTTTGCCAAGTATTTACAGAAAATTATCCCCACTTTTTCGCGATAACACGTCATTCCAATTCCAAAACTTTATGATTATTTGGCTTTTTTTTATCTTATTTAACAGGTCTTTTGAAACATTATTTGGTGTTTACCGAGAAATATTAACAGATTCTACAGTACTTCAATGAAAAGCATGTAAGAAGTATGAATATTTAAACTATTAAGAAAAGTGCTTACCACGAACGCACGCAGTGTCGACAATACCCACAAGTTTAATATTAAAAAACTGTATATATTTTTTATTTCATGCAACAGAAAAGAGATGTAGTTTACGGAGCTTATATCTTATTTTATTTCAATAGAATGAGATGGATGCGGTGGAGTGTAACTGAATCAATCATTAACTCAAGGAATATTTCGCTTATTCAACATTTTTTGTAACTAATGCAGTACAATATTTTAACCCATTCCCAAACATCAAAATATAGACTGATCCAGATTGAATGAGATCGCAGATGACAATAAAATTGAAATCAATTTGAAATGAAACCATCCCATGGGATAGAAAATATTCTGGAAAAAGGAGAAATTGCTAGTCACGAAAGACTGAAAATGGCGAACAAGATGACTACATAGGATTTCTAACGATAAGAGCAAATGCTTTATATTTTGCGTTTTACCCCTTGTCATGATGAACCCGGAATTTTCCTACTCTATTAGGAGGTGCATTGTATAGACAAAGAATAGCCTGCACATATTCTTAAAATGATTTTTAATTCAGCATAACAAGTGTTGAAATTGTATATGTATATCATATTGTCATAGGCGTTTAGAATGTCTAAACAGCAGCTTTATTCAAGCTGTAGTTACTACATTTGGCACGCTCAACAACTATATATCAAATTAAATCCATCCATTTTTGTAAGAAACATGTCCAACTGCCTTTCTACTTAAAAATTCTCATTCACCATGAAGAACCAAACAGAGGCAGACACCCGTTGGCAGTACTTTTGGATGAATGTAAGGCTTAATCCATTTCCGTACAATGATGTCTTTGGACGCCCCCCCCCCTCCCAAAAAAAAGGAAAACATTGTGGAAAATGAAAGAGTTGAAAAAATCTCAAATTTCATCCTAAAATTGTCGTCTTCAACTCCTTTCAATTTGGACCAATCTAAAATTTTGCCGTCTGGTAATGGGTTACACGATATGTCTCTCAAATTAACGGATCCATGGTCCCGCCCAC
The DNA here is from genome assembly GCA_946902895.1 of Fragum fragum. Lineage (NCBI taxonomy): Eukaryota > Metazoa > Mollusca > Bivalvia > Cardiida > Cardiidae > Fragum > Fragum fragum. The sequence continues at coordinate 11,828,680 of OX336374.1, forward strand.
CGACAAGAAGTTCCACTTAGACATCAATGGCGGTCAGTCCGATTAGCTCAGTTGGTAGAGCACTTGACTTCAAACCTCAAGATCACGGGTTCAAGCCCTGGGCTGACCATATCAACTAACACAACTAATTGTCTTTCGGATGAGACGTTTAACCAAGGCCCCGTATGACGGTGCTATCCATCGAGCACGTTAAAGAACCAGGCGGAGCTCTCAGCAGTTTCGTCCTGTATCCTTGCATTATTCCCCGTAACAACTAACCGTCTTCTGGGGGCGTCGCTCATATGGGCATTTGCTACAGTAGCGAGGATAAATAAACGGAAATACACACATCAACGGCGATATATTGCAATATTTTCTATTTGTTTAAATTCAATTCGTGGTTCTCATTTCACTAGATTCTCTTTCCCTCAGAGACAGTGAATGGGCATGAATATGAATATAAGTTTGCTTTCGGTGATTGTTTGAGGTCGTTTTTAGGTATATGCTTTTACCGTGATTAATTAATACATTCCAATTAATTCAACTGTATGCTGTACTATCCCGCTATCTTTTTGCGGGGCAAAGTCATACAGTTTACCAGACCGTTTCAATGGCAATATTATATATATTAGAGAGTTGTTAATGTATCGCCTAAATGATAGGAAAGATATGAAACCGACATTTTTAGCTTAAGTTATTACATTTGTTTAACGAAGCAAGCAATACAATCAGCAGTTTGCGAAATATGAAAAAGACACGTTACAATTTGTCCCGATGCCCTCCTATGATATTTGATTCACTATAGGATCGCTTTTAATATCGATTGATACTAAATAATCGCAGCTGTCAATCAAAGAATCATACGACCAATCAAATCATTAATTCGAACCGGAGGAACTTTGAACTTTGACATTTAACAAAGCTGTGGTTACGACATTTTGCTCGCGCACGGTCGAAATGGCTCTTATCTAGATAGTTGAACTGGAATGTATTCTTAAGCATTCAAAAACACTGACCTATACAGATGTACGAGTCAGTAAGTCAGTTGACCAATCGCTGGCCCCGCCTTTTGACACCGTAGGCCCCGGTCATCGACAGCCAGGTAATTTCGCTTCAATTTAAAAAGGCGTTATTTTGCGATATTTATAGCAACCGACATGCAACCAAAAAATAAAATGTTTGGATGGCGACCTAAAGGATGTTACTACAACTTGAATAACCAACAAACAAAAATGAATTACAAAAATGGCGGCCAATGTCGAAGTTCAAAGATCAATTCGGAGCTCAACGGACGATTGAATGGCTGATTGATTCCTTAATAGATAGCCGCGATTGCTCAATTCTGAAGCTCGCCAGATGTCCAAGAAGAGGATAAATTATTGACACTCGACATGAAGAGTCAGGTTTAGCCCTTTACCAGAAACTTGATTGATTGATTGGGGTTATACGCCACTTTTAACAGTATTTCAGTCATATCATGACGGCTGGAGCACCTAACATTGGATTCCTGGTATTTCTCACACCAGTACTACCACTACATCCTTTCCTAGCCTCCAGCTGCTATCCCAATTTAGGTTTACGATTATCTACCCATTGGTGAGAGACAAATGTCGGAAAGGATATGTGCCGCCGCCGGGGATCGAACTCATGACAACTTATGATTGAAGATAAGGAGTCTGACGAGCTACATTCTGCGCTATGGCGACGGCACTTTACCAGAAAACCAACCGTTTCAAAAAAGTTTCAGGCGATATACATGTATTTCATTTGATGAACTTTCAAAGTTCTTTGTCCCTTTAGGTAGAAAACATTTTAGGTAATGAAGAAATTGTTTGTAAAAAGCAATTTCTTCATTTTCCAAAAATGTGTTCCCAGGATTATTTGTAGAAATTTAATGTCGGGACTGAAAAAATTAGTCTAAGAGAGTGCCCAAATGTACTCTCAAATACAAGTTTTACATCATAAGTGTTTTTTGTGATCTGCAAATTCGTTTACAAAGAAAAAATCGAGGCATAATACAATCCCAACGCCACTTTTAAACGTTTGATGCCCGATATTTGTAATTTGAAATTATAATTTTCATATTTTATATGATTTTTGTCAGTTTCGCGCAAACATTAACATATACGACAACTAAAACATGGCTGTAAATGTATCCATAGTTTTTCATTTATTACTGTGAATTCAAATGTAGCAGAGAATTTATAACAATCGCACACAAGACGACTGTGATAAACCTACATTAAAAACAGTAATATATCATGTTTTTATTAACCAAGTTTCATAATGTACCATTTAAGGGATACAAACTATGGTGGCAAAGAATTGCCACCACTTACCAGATAATTATCACGAAATGGCGGATAACGTGTTATTTTTTTACTTTTCAAACAAAGTTTTCATGTTATTGAATTTTATCATTTTTTTTTTTTGACTATCGATCAGATATTAAATTAACAATTTTGTCGTCTTAGTGCTCTGGAACTGCAGCATTTAATACGAAAAAATCATTTTTATAATTCAAAAGCATCTTCCTACAAAAGCAAAAACGTACATTTTTATACTTTTTCTGTATGGGACTGTTTTGTGCGGAGGCAATCAAAATATGTGAAAATTTGGTTCATGGAGGTATGAACATTTATTTTCGACCAACCAGAATACCCGTTTTTAGCCTGAGATTGCGTAAGCAATCTGAGGCTAAAGTTACAATGCTAAAAATGCAAAGCCATGCAGAGTTTAATGTGAAAACATAATGTAAAAACATCTACCGCAATCAATGTGATCTTCTGTCGCATGAAAAGTAGATCGGATCTGACCATAAATTAATACGCCCGATTGAGGCGAGAAGGACGGAGGCGAGATATGACTCATTGGAAACTGTCGGCTTGATGCACCGTACTTACGTGTGAGTGTTCTGAATTTGGCAAAATTATCAAAACTTGACGAGTGAATGGAAAGAAAGAAAGGAGATATATAATATATTGGAAATTATTAAACATATATAATCATAACATATTGTTAAGAAAAAATAAGGTGTTTGTGTCATACCAAAATCATATTACTTATTCGAGAGTAACAATGCTAAAATGGTCCGGTTAGACGAAGTTGCAGTATAAAGCTGATAAGCGGAGCTGTCGGTTTTACGCACGATTGGAATATTTTGTTTAACAAATTAATTGGTCTTTCATAGGATCATATTCGCACTGTCTGAAAACAGTTTCGTCGAGCTCGGTCTTTGTGTCTACATATTTTTATGTCCCCGCACCGATAGATCGGGGCATATTGTTTTACCGGTGTCCGTCTGTCTGTCTGTCCGTCTGTCTGTCTGTCTGCAAAAGTTAACCTGTCAATTTTCCTATAACTTCAACCCTGATTAAGTTACAATGCTAATATTTGGTATGTCGATAGATCTCAACAGGGCGCAACTGGGGAAGGTCATTTCATCAAGGTCAAGGTCAAAATGTTAACCCTTTTCCCTAAAACTTTACTCAAAAACTTAACCTGCCAACTAAACATTTTTCTATAACTTCATCCCTAATTAAATTACAATGCTTATATTTTGTATTTAGATAGGTATCAACAAGGCGCAACTGGGGAAGGTCATTTCATCAAGGTCAAAATTTTAACCCTATTCCAAAAACGTTACTCAAAACTTAACCTGCCAACTAAACATTTTCCTATAACTTCATCCCTAATTAAGTTACAATGCTTATATTTGGTATGTAGATAGGTATCAACAAGGCGCAAATGGGGAAGGTCATTTCATCAAGGTCAAAATTTTAACCCTTTTCCCTAAAACGTTACTCAAAACTTAACCTGCCAACTAAACATTTATCTATAATTTCATCCCTAATTAAACCTTTTCCCTAAAACGTTACTCAAAAACTTAACCTGCCAACTAAACATTTTTTTTTTTAAACTTCATCCCTAATTAAGTTACAATGCTAATATTTGGTATGTAGATAGGCCTCAACAAGGCGCAACTTCGGAAGGTCATTTCATAAAGATCAAGGTCAACATTTAACCCTTTTCCCTAAATCAAATAGAGAAAAACAACAGCAACAACAACAACAACAAAACAACAATAAAATTCACCGAATTCTACTCAAAGGACGCAACGTCTACATACCGCTTTTGAGAGGTGTACATAATCATGTTAACCTGGTAAACGACCGACCGCCCTCTCTCGCTCTCTTTATCTCGCATATTTACATAACGAAATTGGTCTGTGTGGTAGGATACTCACATCGCACGCAAGAGCCTCCTAGTTCGAACCTGGCTACACGCTCCATTCCCCCATCTCTCCCACTCTCTAGCTCTCTCTCGCTAGCTCCACTGGCTGAAAGCCAACGAGCTTTTGTCATGATGTGGTGTCCGTCGTCCGTCCGTCCGTCCGTCAACTTTTACTTTAAAAATCTTCTCAGAAAGTACAGACCACAATTCAACCAAACTCAACCAAAATTCACAGGAAGGATCCTTGAGTGGCCTTTATCAGATCCCTTCAAAGCATTTTGATCGGGTGAAAAATATGTAACGATATATACATGTAAATATATCGTTACATACGGGATGAAAATAATTGCGGGCAGGTTGTGTCCCCCTAGCGCACAAATTGGCAGATCTGCGCATAATCCACAATAGCTTTGGGTTAAAAGTGGCACCTCCGATAATCCGACCATCAAACTTTTTCTGCCCAGATTATATATCTCCTGTATACATATCTCAGGCTTTCAGCGCTTTCAGCGCTTTGATTGATAGAAGAAACTAAAATTAGATTATACAGTAATTCCCTAAAAAAATCTTTTGAATGAAAAACCGTCAGTTGGATATAGCGTTAGTAAACAATCAACAGATTGAAGAGGTTTTTATGGAACTACTTTTCGAAAGAACACCAAAATAGTTCCGTACAAATGTTTTTGTTTTTGTTGTTGATGTGATCGCCGTATGAAGAAATATAAAACAAATCACCCTTGACGGATTCCAGGCCCCACCTACTGACTCCGCTGATTACATCCATTGACTAAGATAGGAAGTTCCACATCGATATTAAAGGGCGTTATTTCGCATAATTGATATGTAAAATCATGCAACACAAAATTCATTGGTTAGTTGACGACCTAAACGTCGTACTACAGCTTATTAAAGCTGTGATTACGACGGTTAAGACACCAACAAACTCAAGTTCTTCACACATTTATCTGTCATTGTGGAAGTTCAAAGTTCACTTCCGGTCTAAATGAATGATTCGATTGATCTTTTAATTGACAATCGTTATCTGTTAAATTTCGATTTGCACAACGCCAATCAAGTTATTAGCGTGTTTTAACCCTTTCCTGGACAAACCCGGGATTTCGCGTCACTGTGATTTTATACTTGAGAAAACATTGTGGAAAAAGGAGAAATTGCTTGTAACAAGCAATTTCTCCTTTTTCCACAACATTTTCTACCACATAGGAAGGTCAGATTTCAAATTGCATGCATTTTTATTGTCGTCTGCAACCTCTTTCAAATTGGACCAGTCTGAAATTTCATAAAACAGGAAAGGGTTAATCCTATCTTTGCAGTTGTGTTGAGGCAGGTACAAGACACCATTTCTCTAATCGAGTAACTTTTTTTTTCAGTACATTTAGGTCATTTCATCAATTAACAGATCGTTGTCCACACCAAACTCCGACAGGAAGTTCTAATTTGATATAAAAAACGGCGTTATTTTGAAAATTTTAGGGTCAGTAGCGTGTAACAAAGAAGTGAACTAGTTGGTTGGCCACATTAACGTCGTAATTACATTTTATTTAAGCTGTAGTAACGACGTCTTATTCGCCAAATCAACAAAAATTCTCCACAAAAGTGCTTTATATATGTCAGCAAGTGTTGACGATCAAAGCTCAATTACAATTCAAATGAATTATTTGATTGGTCGATTGATTCCTTGATTGACAGCAGCGATCTGTCGATTTCTGTCAAAGAGATCTGTATAAGGGAAACAACCGAAACCAGTATAGATCATTTTTCCAATCTGATTATCCCCTCTGCTAAAACCACTCCTTTTCAGGAAAATTTGATATAGGAAAAATATCTGCGTTTCAGATACTTATTATTGTCAATTTCACGTCAAACATTCTTTCCTCTTGTTAAATATACTAAATTCACCATCAAATTAATTCAATGTGATAAATTTCATTTGTCACTCATTGAAACATAGGAATTTATCGGTTGAGGTCTTTAGTCTTCGGGTGATGTAGATAACGACTGTATTACTAGGGGAAGCAAATGACGCAATCGATACACCCTGGAAACCACGAATAATGCAGCTTTAGGTGCGATCAACAGATGACGTACTTACCCGATAAATTCGGTCTCCATTTAAGTTGAACTTCGCTGCCTTATTTGGCGTCTCGTAATTCTAAACATTTTTGTTGCCTTTTTTTTTTTTTTACAGTTAGGATTTATTTTTTAATGGGGTTTAACGCCGCTTTTAAAATTTTTTAGTCATATTAAGGCGGCTAAAAATTATGAAGAGTAATTTCATCAAAAAATCAGCTTAATCGCATTCTTAGATATGTTTGAAAGCATAAAAATTAATAATTTGAAAACTGAGAGCCAGATTTTTGCTTTCAAAATCTATGCAAAAGCCGCTTTAAAGGAGACGTCTTTCAAAATCCAAATTTTGCCGATCCTGTACAGTCTAGGCCTTGATGGGGTCTCAATTTGCCAATAGCTGTGGCAATCAAATAATCAGTCAACCAATGAAATCATTCAATTAGACTGGAACTTCAGTTTGAACTCCGATTTAGCCGCCATTTTGGTTAATCATTTTCGTTGGTATGGCGACTTAAACATCGTAACTACAGCTTGTTCAAGCTGTAGTTACGACGTTTAGGTCGCCAACCAACCATTCCACTTATTTGTAACATGCTACTTGCCATAGATCTTGCAAAATAACGCCGTTGACAATCGAAGCTGGACTCCTCATCCGAGTCGGTGGGCGTGACCAAAGAAGTGGGTGGAGCTAGCGATTTGTCAATTACTCTCGGACGTCTAAATGGTGCCTGGTTCCGAAAGATCAAACAACTGACGCGTTTCCGTCCGTGCACAGGGATCGCAGTGCTGTAAATGTTATCCGCGGACGCGCTCGCCTTAATCCGGAACGATCTTCGGAAATTCAGTGATTGTCACCTAGATTCTGAGGGCTACCTGACGTTTGCTGATTGAATGCTTTGGCATTGGTTTAAAAGATACACAATGGCTAACGAGTTTAAAAATGTTCCTTTTTGGTGTGCTCTAACTCTTGAATATTCAAATTTATTTCTCGAAAAATACCTTTAACTTAAAACATGTATCCCTTATTTGAGTAGTGTGACTAAAATCCACTTTATTTGATCTACTTTTCAACATCTATGTTGTATTTCAACATTACTGTTGACAAAGAGTATCGTCGCTGCGCGTGTATAATGTCGTAACTACAGCTTTATTCCAACTGTAGTACTGACATTTTGCGCACCCAACGACGATATTTTCTTTAATTTAGTTACGTTGTATATGCATTGAGAATAAAATGGTGTCAAATTCAGTTTGACAAATGTATATTTATGATACAAATCTCTCAGGGCTAAATGGCTTTTATGACAAAATAGTAATTTATCAATATTTATCTGCCGGTCAAGATAGCTCAATTATTCAAGCATTGACTTCACCCATCGAGATCTTGGGTTCGAGCCCGAGATTGACTCATATAACAAGGTAATTGACGGATCGATAGTCACGCACACCAACCTCCAACAATATATTTTGTTAACTATACGGACAGAGACATAAATCAATATGCGAACCGTCCGTTGACGAACTTAATGTGTATTTTTACAGCTTTCATAACTGTATTTACGGCGTTTATATCGACCATAAACAAAAATGTAAAAAAATATTTTATGAGTTTGATGTTGCACTTCCGGTAGAAATTAATGATATGATTGGTCAATTGTTTTTTTGAATGCCAACGGCGATCCGTTCATTTACCAATCGCGGCTGTCAATCAAATAATCGGTCGATCAATAAAATCAATCATTTGTACTGGAAATAAATCTTGAAATCCAATATTGGTCGCCATTTACATATCAAACAATTTGTTTATTTAGCGACTGAAACGTCGTAACTGCAGCTTATACAACCCTTTCCTGTATAATCCCTATTTTTTCGTCCCTGTGATTTTATACTTGAGAAAACATTGTGGGAAAAGAAGAAATTGTTTGTATCAAGCAATTTCTTCTTTTCCCACAATATTTTCTTCCCGGCATGCTGGTTACTTTTCAAATTGCATTCACTTTTAATTGTCGTCTGCAACCTCTTTGAATTTGGTCAAGTCTTATAGTTTGAAAAACAGGAAAGGGTTAAGCAATAGTTAAAAAGTTTATGTCGCCAACAAACCATTCAATCAAAAATTGTCACATGCTACTAGCCATAAATTTTTCAAAGAAAAAAACGCCGTTTAAAATCGAAGACTTCCTGTTGGTGTCAGCGGGCGTAGCTAACTGAGTGAGTGGGTGGAGTCAGCAATTAGTCAATTATCTTTGGCTATGACAAATAACACAGGCCCTGTGGACAGCGCTTTGGATCGAATACGTTAAAGAACCTGTTGGGGCTGTCAGTAGTTTTATCCTATACCCTTTCACTATCCGCCCTAGCAATGGACCAATCATAAATGTCAGTCGATGAACCAATCGACCTATCAAATTATTCATTCAGACCGAATGTGAACTCCAACAATGGCCGAAATTTTTGTGAAGTATTCAAGTGGTATGTGCGACACAAACGCGGTAACTATAGCTTGAAAAATAATAATCACAAGCAATTCGTCTCTTTAGTCTGAATGATTTTCTCAAGTTTTATATCACAGGGACATAAAACCAGGGATTGACAAGGAAAGGATTAACCCATTGTCAGACGGCAAAGTTTTAGACTGGCAAAAACTGTAAGAATTTGCAGACAACAATTTAAAGTTAATGAAATTTTGGATTTTTCATCTTTCTGGGTAGAAAACATTGTGGAAAATGAAGAAATTGCTAACAAGCAATTTCTTCATTTTCCACATTGTTTTCCATAGTTTTTTTCCTTGGGGCGTCTAAAAGTGTCACTGAGTGGTAATGGGTTAAGTAGATATCTTTACAGTAATGGGTGCTTCCTAATAGACAATTTAATAAAATTGCGGTAGACTGCACGATTTTGAGGTTATGCCCTTTGCAAAAACACGAATCACACGTTCTTCCTATTTTCTATGAGATAACGATAAAACTAAGTTACTTTCTTGACTTTCTCTACCCTATATATTGTAGTGGTCTAAAACTTTATTGTGACAGCTGGACTATTCCATCTAAATCAATTGCAATTTTCAATCATTTATCAATTTTCACTAATTTTGTCTTGATCTCTTATACATTCTCCATTACCATCCTTGTCTTTTCTTTTCGGACAAGGAGGTACAATAAGGGGACATAGTTCTACCTAACCTAAACAACGAACCCTTAAACTTAAAAAAAAAAAAATCTAGACGGGCCGGAATTTAAAGAATTTGATCTTATTTGGTCGATATTCATTCATAAGGGTAGAGGATTTTGTGGAGGGAGAGAAACTACTCGTTACAAGCATTTTCTTCTTCTTCCACAATCTTCTTTCAAGTACCCAATAAAACACCAGGACGTAAAAACCAGGAACCGAACAGAAAAAAGGTTAATTATTTAATTCAATAATTCAGCATAGTCAGCTTCTAAAATCTTGCAGGCACGGCTTGTTTCAGGCTGGGCGATAAAATAAAATCAATTTTAGATTAGTGTTATGCATCTTATATCCTTTCCGCCATTTCACTTATTCCGAAACTAAATCAACGGTTGGCAACCAAAACCTTTACGTGACCATAGTGGAGTAAAGCTGTGGTCACAGGTTTTGATCGCTAACCGGCAGTTCTATAAACCATAGCAAAAAAAAACAAAAAAAAAACTATCCCTCATATTTTCCCCGTATAGATATATATTATATTTGGTAAACCGGATGTGTTAAACCGTTTATTTCATGTATTTGTATTTATTTGACCATATTGTACATAATTGTACGTGGATGTAAATAAAAGTTCTGTTCTGTTCTGTTCTGTGGTAAAATTGGGAAAAAAATAACTTTTGATCGAAAAAATAGTCACATTACTTCCCTTTAATATAGAATATTTGTTCTGTTATATTTGAGAGAAGCAGCAATCGGCTTTTAGTCTTTTAGTCGTTAAAAAGCACTATAATTTAATTTCTAATAAAAATACACTTAGGGCTTCGGAATTATTATATTTTGAAAAGCCTTATCGGAAAAGGAGAGATAGCGACCTTTCTTATTCAAATTTTCAACAACAACAACAACAACTCCGAATAAATCATACAATTTTACTGACATTCCAGTATCCATATTTTCACAATCAAAATTGTATGCCCTACATTTTGAATAAGTCTGGAGTTAATGTTGGGAACCAATAAGCCGCTTGTTCCTGGCAACGGCTGCTTAATCAAAGTACTGATTTCACTGAAAGAGGCGAATCTAGTGGGATTTTTTTCTTAAACGCGTCAGAGAGGCGTCAGAAATGGTTAATGTGGGGTAATGGGTTAACATGAAACAACCAGTTTTGTAGACAAAAAATTGTAGATTTGATGAGAAAAGCAGAAAAATGACAATGTCAGAATCTCATAAACATCCTGAAATAAGATACTTTAACTTTATTGACATCAGACAGATGCAAAAGTTCATTATCGAGAAGGGAAATCCTCTGTTTCTTCAATCCATTTAACTTCATTCGAACCTTTGCGTGACATCCTATCCATTGATCAAACGCAATTGCCAATCATAGAATTGATCGATAAATTCAATCGTTCTAATCGGAAGTGAACTTAAAATCCAAACATTGACCGACATTTATGTTAAGTAGTTTTGTTGGTTTGGCGATTTAAACGTCGTAACTACGGCTCATTCAAACTGTAGTTACAAAGTTAAGGTCGCCAAAAACAATTCTACCCTTTTTTAATGTTTACTGGTATTTTTTAACACAACGCCCTTTAATGTGGTTGGAATCAGTGGGCGGAGTCAACAGAGTCAATGGTAGGGGCCAGCGTTACGTCAATTTCACATATGGGTGAGCATTTTTGAAGATGTTACTTGTTCCCTTTATCAAGGGTTTATTTTTATTTATAACTTTTTCTCAGTGATAAATCGCCTATATATGTAAAAAAAAATTGACCAATCGCCGAACCCGCCCACTTAATCCTTTGGCCACGCCCATTGACTCCAACAGGAAGTCCAGCTTCGACTTTAAAAGGCATTATTTTGCAAAATCTAAGGTCACTAGTATGTAGCAAAGAATAAAGTTGGCTGGCGACCTAAACGTCGTAACTAAAGCTTGAATAAGTTGTAGTTACGACGTTTATGTCGCCAAAATAACACAAAAAAGTCACACAGATGGCGCCCAATGTTTGAATCTCAATTCCGGGCTGAATGAATACTTTGATTAGTCGGTAAAATCCTAGATTGACAACCGCGATTGGTCAATCAATCTTTTCCTGTTTTGTAAAAGTTTAGACCGATTTAAATTCAAAGGTTTTGCAAACGAAAATGTATGTAGATTTTTCTTAAAAATATCCATTCAGTAGGGTAGAAAACATTGTGGAAAAAGAAAAAAATTGCGTGTTACAAACAATTTCTTCTTTGCTGCAATGTTTACTCAATTATAAAATCAAAGGGACATAAAAACCAGTAATTGAACAGGAAAGGGTAAATAAATCCACGTGGATTTATCTTTCATGCAAATAATCTTAGGAAAAAAATAATGTGTTGAAAGTTGTATGTTTGTTTCCATTCCGTAAATGTAATTATGAATCGTTATGAACATTTCATTTACAATCTACGTTTTTGTAAAAAGTACTTTGTATTTAATACTGTAATAAATTAAATTGAATTGAGTTGAATATGTGCACCCATTTTTCTAATGGCAGACAAAATTGACTCCTGGATAAAAAAAATGTCTATAAGATACTTATGGATTCTCAAATGTATTCCATAACCCATTAAGTGTTGATTTAAAAACTTTTCATCAAGTTTTCAAGGAAATAGTAATTGATTATTTAAGAAATCGTGGAGGTTTTTTGGGGGTGTTGTTGTTGTTGTTGTTTTCTAGATCTCAAGTTATCGTAATTCTTTATGTACAAATAAAACCATATTTTTTTGAAAGAGAAGTACCTTAATACTCTTCACTTCAGACAACGATCAACTTTAATGATCTTCACCTGTTGCCACACATATTTCTTATCGAAACCGGGCGAAACGCTAACTGACGATACAACCGAAATGAACGAACATGCACCTTTTGTAACAAAATTGAAATAGAAGATGACTATTACTTTATCTTTATTTGTCCACCTAGAGGGATACATTAGGAAATATTATAACACAAGACAAAATATCGTCGTTGTGCTAGCAAATATCGTAACTAAAGCTTTACCGAAGCTGTAGTTACGACATTTTGCTAGCGCACCGATTCACTGTAATCTTGAGCTGGAATAATAGTACGGCGTATTATAATGAAACCCCTTAGTAAATTTGTCGTAGAAGTATTTAAATTGAGTCGTTCGTTACATTGATACTATATTGTATGAATATCTAGAATTCTTATATTATATCATACAATTATAATCAACAATGTTCCATTTTTGGTTACATCTTTCATTTTTTTTTTTGTCAAATGATTACAAGTTTTAGATTTGTTTTATTACTAACATGTATTAAATCGTCGTTGGGACGAGCGAAATGTCGTAAATACAGCTTGAATAAAGTTGAATTTACGACAATTTGTTCGGCCAACGACGCAATTGTGTTGATCGGCTATTATGGCATAGCAGCGATGAAACTCATACTTTTCGACTGCGAATGTTATAGCTGCCAGTTGGTAATACAATACCATTTAACCCATTTCCCCACAACAAAATTTTAGACTAGTCCAAATTGAAAGAGGTTGACAATTTGACGACAATTTGAACTTGATTTTTTTTGTCTTTTTGGATATAAAACAGTATGGATACTGAAGAAAATGCTTGAAACAAGCATTTTCTTCATCTTCCATAATGTTTTCCAAAGGTTTTTTTTTTCTTGAGGGGCGTGTAATGAGGGATCAGATTAATCAGTATGTCGGAGAGAGAATTGAGACAAGACAATAAATACGATAGAATATTTTGTGTAAGCTGCTCTGTATGTGTGCGCGCCCGTGTGTATGTTTGTTTCCTTTTATTAATCGTCGTTACCATATCACATGCCCCTATGGGACGCCCCTCGAAGACGGTTAGTTGTGCAAGGATAAAGGGCGAAACTTCTTGGAGATTCTGGAGCACCGACATACGGGGCCTCGATTCAACTTCTCATCCGACAGACAAATCAGATTGTTAGTTGAGACCAGGGCTCGAACCTGTGATCTTGAAGTTTGAAATCAAGTGCTGTACAAACTGAGCTAACCCAGCTGGCAAATGTGTTCGTTGCATGTCGCATAGTTTTTCATTATATGAATAAAGTTGACGAATCTCCTGACGATTATTTTTAGCTTTGAGTCTCTTATAAATGCAGTAAACAAGTTGCCGTCTGCCAAATACCCTCATGTCACTACCACTTAATAGGATTATTCCTCCTGATACCATTTGATTTTGACGCGGGCATAAGGAAGCTGGAAGCGCGTCGGACTCCTTATCATGGGATCCCGGGTTCGATACCCGGTCGTGGCAAAATATTCTTTCCGATATTTGTCTCCTATTAATGGGTGTATAGTCTTAATCCTGAGCGGGATGAGTTGCTGGAGGCTTGAAAAGGATTTAGTGGTAGTACTGGTGTGAGAAATACCATTAATTTATGGTTATGTGCCCTAGCCGCCGCGATATGACTGAAATACTGTTAAAAGAAGTGCTAAACAAGAAGATGACGACAAGTGTATTTGTGTCAAATATTCTCTCGGTACATTGAGAATACTCGCTGATCGGCGATTAACCTATCCACACAAAATGGCACCTCTTGAACTCTTAAAAAGGGGCATTGGAAAACATTTCGCAAAAGAAGAAATTGCTTGTAACAAGCAATTTCTTCATTATGCACAAGTTTTCTACACAAAAGGTAAATAAAATCCAAAATTTCATCAACTGAAAGCTGTCGTCTACAACATCTTTGAAGTAGGACCATTCAGAATTTTCGTCGTTTGGTACTTCCTTGTCAAAGGTTATCATGATACACAAACTAGGTTAAAGTAACCCAGACATGTCAAAATCTTACACTGGTGCAAATTAAACAGGTTGCAGGGGACAATTTCAAGTTGGATGAACTTAGAACTTTTTCCTTTATAAGGTAGAAATATATTGACATTGAAGACATTGCTTGTTACAAGCGATTTCTTCAATGCCCACAATGTTTTCCAAACCGTTTTTCTTGGGATGCTTAAAAAGCGGGATTGAGTTGAAATGGTTTAAATAGCATGCCTTTTACAATTTGAATGGGGTTTGCAATATTCGTGAAAAAGAAGTACTTTTACGGCGTAGGCATTCATCGATTTAATGGTTCCAGTGCAGTCCAGTCCAGTGGCAGTTTGCACTCGTTGAACTCTGAGAAGATCTCAAAACATCTATAGCTTTGCTAGCTAAAAAAGGAATCAAGTGTTACCTTATAGATATTCACTGACATTAAGAAGAACGTGTTGGGTACTACTTTTTTGAAGTGTACACATGCTTGAAGGGGATGTCTGATTTGTATTTTGAAAACGCCGAATTAAAAATCCAAGGATCGGCCTCCAAAAAAGAACTAAGAGGTTGTAAAATTACAAGAATAAAAAGGCAAGTTTCAACGATCGAGGTACATACAAGGTGGGGGGGGGGGCAGGTGTCCAGACCCCCTTTAAATTCGGCACAAATATAGTTATAAGATCCATAAAAATCTGGAAACTAAAGGATTATATTTTCAGGGGCAACCAACATATCATATCTACAGTTTTGTCTAAGCTGTAGAAACTGTATTTTGCTCACCAATTGACTATTAAAAAACGAAGTACATTTTCGCCCCCCCCCCCGAAAAATCCGAATAAATAACAAAAATATTGTTATTACGCTTCGTTGGCTTGTATAAGCGATTTTCGTTACCCAGTCTGGTAGTTTTATCACTTTTTGTCTTGTCTGGTGCAATTACGACTGATTTGATAAGTATCTACGATAACGTTCACAGTTCATGTATTCAGTTATCTCTGCCAAAAAACGCGTGTTAGACACATCTGTTAGTGCTGGGAAACTAGTTAGACTACATAGAAAATACGGTATTATATTCGATACGCACCATTTACTGTGGTTTTATGTGAGTTTTGGATGCATTGGATTAATTGATAGTGCTACGTTGAAACAGGTGGGTAACTGGCTTAACCCATTAAATGATCTCGCTTTAGAAAATAATAAAAAGCATAAAGGGGAAACGTTACACTACGAAATATAATTCATAGGATTGTAATTCGACTAAGATCAGATCAAATGAATTGATAGATAAATATTTTGAGAGAAAATCTGTGTTGTACCATTAGTTTTCGCTTTAATTTTGATTCCTTTTTATCATTTCTTAATGTTATAATATGTTCAACAGAAAAGCAGGCTGCCACCCAAGAACCGTACTGATTATATAGACTAATGATCTATTGATTGATTTGCTAGGCAAAATTATTCCTTATTCAATTACAAATTTAACCCATTACCACATGAGAACATTTTAGAATGGTCCAAATTGAAAGAGGTTGCAGACGACAATTTGAGCTTGATGCAATTATAATTACCTTTGTCTTTTAGAGTAGAAAACATTGTGGATACTAAAGAAATTGGTTGTAACAAGCAATTTCTTCAATTTCCACAATGTTTTCCGGAACTCTTTTCTTGTGAGGTGTATAAAAAGCGTGATTGTCTGGAAATAGATTGAACCATGGTTAATTTGAATTGACAAATTTAAACTTCGTGCAATTATAACTTTATAATTATCTTTGTCTTTTAGTATAGAAAACATTGTGGAAAATGAAGAAATTTGTATGTTAAAGGCAATTTCTTCATTATCCACAATGTTTTTGGAACTCTTTTCTTGAGAGGTGTAAAAAAGCGTGATTGTCTGGAAATGGGTTGAACAATGGTTAATTTGAATTGACAAATTTAAACTTCGTGCAATTATAACTATCTTTGTCTTTTAGAATAGAAAACGTTGTGGAAAATGAAGAAATTCCTCTTAACAGGCAATTTCTTCATGGTCCACAATGTCTTCCGCAATTTTTTCCTTTTTTGGGCGTAAAAATAGGGATTGTGTGAAATGGGTTTTAAAATGGTTAATTTGAATTAAACTTGGTACAACTAAACTTATCTTTGTCTTTTAGTGTATAAAAACATTGTGGATAATGAAGAAATTGCTTTTAACAAGCAACTTCTTCATATTCCACATTGTTTTCCGTATTATTTTATTTTTATTATTTTTATTTTTTCTTTTGGGGCGTAAAAAAAGTGGGATTGTGCGGAATTGAGCTAATCGATAGATGATTTTAATTGAAATTTAAAAAAATTAAGCTAGGAATAAAAAATGAATATAACACAGGAAGGGTGTCTATTAAGAAGTAGTCAAATTTCAGTGCAAGTGCGTGTTTCCTGGCAGTTTCTTAAGATACAGATTTGCACGATGTAATTACCATATGCTTTTAATGTATTTATTTCTTATTACCACAGACTATTGCTTTCAACCCTTTATCCTCTCTTCTATCTTATTCGGTTGACTTATAGTTCTATTAAGATAAAACAGATCAACGCTGAACAATTGACCAATCGCTTGCCCCGCCTATTTACTCCGTTGGTCCCACTAATTGACCCCGACAGAAAATTCCAGTTCGAAATTCAAACGGCGTATTATAATCTTTTTTTCAAAGTATATAGGTAGTAGTATGTAACATACAAGAAAACTGGTTGGTTTCCGACAAAAACGTCGTAAGTATAGTTTAATGCGCTGTAGTTACGACGTTTAAGTCGCCAAGCTGACAAAAATGTTTTACATAATTGTAGGCCAACATCGGAATTCAAAGCTCAATTACTGGCTGACTGAATGATTTGATATTTCGATTTATTCTTTATTTGACAGCAGCCATTAGTCAATTATTGTTTAACTGTGTAAAACTTACGGATATTTAGCTTGCGACCTGAATGTCGTAACTACAGCTTGAAAAATACCGCACATAAATGTCGACCAGTGTTGGAGTTCAAAGCTCAATTACGGGCTGATTGAATGATTTGGTTTTCAATTTTTCCCTTGATTGAAAGCAGCGATTGGTTAATTATTGTTTAAATGTGAACAACTCTACATTCGTAGAGCCTTCCGGCTACAATGTTTAATTGACGGATCGTTGACCCCGCCCACTGAACTCCTACAGGAAGTTCAACTTAGATATTAATAGCGCTATTTTGGAGATGTGTATGGTCAGCAACATGTAGCAAAAATATAAAATGTTTAGTATGTGACCCAAACGTCGTAACTACAGCTGGAATAAAACTACATATTAATGTCAGCCAGTGTTAGAGTCCAAAGTTCACTTTTCCTCTGAATGAATATTTCGATTGGTGGAATGATTCTCTGGCTGAAAATGCGACCAGTCAATTGTCAATTAATCCTTTCCTGTCTATCAAAACTTTTGAACTGTCCAAAATCAAAGGTTTTACAGACGAAATTTTAAAGTGTATTTATGTTGAAAAATAGCCTTTGAGTAGGATGAAAAACATTGTGGAAAAAAGAAGAACTTGCTTGTTCTAAGAAAATTCTTCTTTTCCTACAATATTTTCCCAATCGTAAAATCAAACGAACGTAAAAACAAGGGACTGAAAAGGAAATGCTGGAAAATTCTTTAATGTCTCGTCAGACTTCATTTTTTTTAACTATATTACATTTATTAAAATTATTTCATATCTCATAAAAATCGACATTTTGCTGTGGTTATTTTGAGTAATGCCATTCTCCTATAAATTACGCAGAACTAGATTATGATATATTGATACATATAGGGCTGTGAGGGTATAACAAAATATCGGTCTATACAATCATCAAAACATAGGAGGCAGGACGCAGTGGTTTGAAATAAAATGTTGAAATATATAAGGCAGCATTTAAAGGGAGATATCGATGTTTCTGAAACTAAGATAAGAAAAAAATACTAAGTGCCGAAAAATACACTCATACGAACATTTAATACTTTAAGTTGAGTCAGGTATTGTCTTGGTGGTAATCTAATAGGCTTAAAGTGGCTTTTTGTGGCTATATCGGAAAGGTTCAGCGGAATTCCAGGTTATTTTTAGATATCACGGAATTCGGCTATCGACATCAATTGACCTCATTTGCATATGACCCAGTCAACTGAAGGTAACAAATTTACTAGCGAAACAGCCAACGTCCTAATTCATGTCACATGAAAGGGTTAGCGTAAAACTACTGCAAGTGTTTACATTCGTAATAACGCTTACGACAGTTTTAGACTGATCTTTACAGAATCAAAGACCGGCTAGCGAACATTACTCCTGATGACGTAACGATGACGTTGTTGTGATGTAATTTAAACTAAATTCAAGGTTACAACAGTTATTCGCACCACGTGAATGACCATATAGTCTTCGCAACGGTCTCGGATTAATCTAAAAATAGATTAATAGCCTACGTAGGCTATTAAGGAAATGCCGCTTTTTTCTGATAATCGACCTCAGATTTTTGCAAAACTACTTTTCAGCATATTGTATTCAAATAGTATACGAGAGGAAATAGAAATAATTCAAATCTGTGACATGAGAAAAACATCGATACCTACCTTTAAGGAACAGAATGCAATCGTGGGCCTTAAGTGCAGCGTTTCAGCGATGATATAAAACTAGTGAAACAGAATGAGAGACCCGTATTACAAAGTTAGTCTGTTAAGTTCTGGCAGATAATCAGACTATAGGATGTTGAACGCATTGCGCTAAAAGTTCATCTATACAATTGACAAAGCATTTGCCCTGCCCATCGACTCTGTTTGCCCCACCCATCGACTCTTACGGGAAGTTAAACTCCGTTTTTAAACAGGGTTATTTTTCAAGATTTAGGACCTGCAGATTTACCATTGAAAAAAAAAGAAAAAAAAAAGAATTGCTGATAAACAACCTAAACGTAGTGACTACAGCTTGAATAAGCTGTAGTTATGACTTTGAAGTCGCCAAACTAACACAAATGCGTAACATAAATGGTTTCAAATGTTGGGGTTAACTTCCAGTGTAAATGAATATTTTCATTGGTCGAACGATTATTTAATTGGCAGTCGCGATTGGTCAGTTCTGCTATATATCAGGGCCAGTGATCATAATTTGAAATAAATATCTTGTTTTAATGTCAATTGTTTATTAACAGTAATAAGTAACAACCTACAAATATTGTCATTTACTTTCATATAATTACCAAAGAATCTGAGCAGAAATGCATCTTTAATCCTAAACTCGAGGTTTGAGTACATTTTCAACAGAGTACGAAAAAAGTTTAATAATCTAGGGCCCAGGAAGCAAAGCCTGAACGCAAAGATAGTATGTCAGAGAGTAGAAGGTCCGTAATTATGACTGCCTACGGTCATAGGCAGAAGGATATTATATGTAGAGAGGAAGGGTAAATCGGACAGTAGTATACGGTATTTTCTACTGTACTTAAATAATAAGATTATCTAGCGGTTCAATTATTAACTTTTCCCCTCCCCCCCCCCTTTTTTTTTTAATTCTAGACTGGTCTAAAATCAGAGAGTTTGCAGACGACAATGAAAATAGGATGCGATTCGAAATGAAACCATCCTATGACGTAGAAAATAGTGTGGGAAAGGAGAAATTGCTTGTTACAAGCAATTTCTCCTTTTTCCACAATGTTTCCCAAGTCTGAAATCACATGTCAGCGACTTAAATATCTCTGGATTGTACAGGAAAGGGTCAAAGTGATAGCCAGGTTTTGACTGAGTTTTTGATGCTTTTAGATTAAAGCGGTAGATAAAAGTGGTAATAACGGACAAAAGAATTACTTTTTCCCACAAGATTTAAATTTAAGATCTTTTTTCACACAAAAAATAATTGATAGTTTCGTTTATCCAAAACGACCGTTTTGATTAGCACGAAGATATTTTGTTTGCTTGCGCGACAAGAAAAGTATCAAAATTTGTAAAATATTCGTTTTATTTTTCCCGATGTCATTAAATTATGAGAACATTTTTGTTTCCGAGGAGGTATGAAACGGACAACCTAATCACACTTATGTATGTTGTAATTATGTGTGATTAGCTTTTGTTGTTCTTTGTTGTTTGTTTGTTTGCTTTATTGTTGTGTTGTTGTTGTTGTTGTTTAACGTGAAAAAACAAAACAAAAAAATATCTCCTTCGTTATTTAAATAATTATACAAAATTGTTTAACGCTGTATTAGATACGGGCTATATGCCAAGTTCATGGTTAGAAGGAGTAATCATTCCAATTTATAAAAACAAGGGAAGCCCCAAAGATCCAAGTAACTACAGGCCGATAACCATACTTAGTTGTCTCGGCAAACTTTTTACTTCTATTTTAAACCAAAGGTTAACTTATTACATTGAAATTAATAATATTTTGAACGAAAATCAAGCTGGTTTCCGTCGCGGTTATTCTACCT